>JAHZMW010000593.1:0-39361 GCA_027743745.1 Alloscopus bannaensis | reverse complement strand
ATATAATATTAATTTAATGCTGAATCCCATATACGGTATGCAAAATCTCCATTTGACAAACCTGTTTCGGACCCTCCTTTTCCATGAGTGACAAGGGGGCTGTGATTTTTGTTTTTTTTTTACTTTTTTACTTGTAAATTTTTTATGTGCTTGTCCAACTTTTTCGGCACATGCATGTGATCCTAACTTAAATACCTAGTCATGATGCAATTCATTGAGGTAGGATACAAATACTTGACTGGTGAAACACGTTCGACTTCAAAGCAATCTGGGTCCTCGAGGCAGACTTGTCCACCTGGACAATAACAGCATAATTTTTCAAAAGTACTGCTGCTTTCGCAGAGACCTAAACCTATCTAACTACATACAAATATCACACGTCCTAAAATTCTACATTTTAATTGATCTTCGTTCTCATATTTTCCTCACAGTTGGATTGTTGGATGCTTCGAATGAGATGTTTGGATAAACTGATTTGCGACTATTGAATCAGTGGCCGTAACTAGTTGTTCAACTGAAGTAGAACCGTCCATGTAGTTTGCGGCCGCTTTGTCTGTAATTGGAATTAGTTGGACGTGGTTTGCTTGCATTCGTGAATCACTTATTTACCCAACCAATTCAAGTGGCTTTCCCATCATCTGCCGATGTGAGAGAAAGACGAGTAATAATTCAATTTACCCATTTCATCCTATAATTCAGTAACACATTTTCAACAAAATACGCTTTTCTATCATCTTTTAATCAATAGCACACATAACCACCTCGACATGTTGTTTAACTTCCATATGTCGAGCGTGGAGGGCTCTTCCGTTTGCATCATCGAAACGTACGCAGCCAGCAGAGACTGTTTAAACAAGAGAAAGTGAGTGAGCCGAGTGGACTTCATCGCATTTAAAGCGGTTCCCCTTTCTCTTTGCTTTTTCTTCGCCAAGCTTTTCACTTTTCACAGGAAAAGTTAGCTAATGGATTGCTCCTCAACGTTTATATAAACTCAACGGAGGAGAGGAGAGCGTTTCATACCGTTGAAGAAAGCAGTGGTCGTATGTGTACAGAAATCGATTCAATATACATCAGCAGTGGTTGAACTAATGTACGTATGAGCCCGTGTGTCAGAGACGAAAAAAGAGTGTAAGTTTGAACTTGTAAATCTTTCTACTCTCGCTCGCACATAACCGCTTTTGCGTTGCACACAATGAGACGTGTAATAGTGGTTGACAGACATTCCTCAACATCCAAAGAGAGAGAGAAAGAGAGAGAGAGAGAGAGAGGAAAAACAAGGTTTACAGAAACCATGTTTCTTCTTTCCTTTCATGAAAGCCTTGCAGCGAAAATCGTCTATGTTTTATGGGTTCCAAGCGAAGGGTTGGCATGCACAGTTTTTCCGCACACAAACTTCCCTCATTTCTTCTCTTTGATATGTGCATGCATCACATAGGCACCTGGCTTTCGATGTTGTGTATTCAGCTTTACAGTGCTACACGGAACTCCATAAAATGGATTAAAATTTGGAGATGGAACTAAGCGTGACACGTTTGCTTGATTGAGACTTGTGAGAGAAAGAGAAAAGGATACCTTCAAGGCACGAACGACAAGAAAAAAGTCAGCAAAGGACTCGTAAAAACTCACTTAGACCAAAATACACCGTAAACGCTCCAGACACAGAGTAGAATTTTTATTCCGGGAAAATTGACAGCTTACATATTTTCTCTCCATATTTGCTCTTCAAAATTTTGCGAATTCCACTCGTGGTTTGAGTGCGCACTGAATTCCTGTAATTTCATTTTGTTCCTTTGAGGAATGCCCGGAGCATGAAATCGAGATTATGCAAAGGGTTTTTCATTACGATTGCGCTTAAATGGAAACTTCTCCTGAACTCTATTTATCTGTATAAACTCTTTCTCCTGATTTCATCCTTATTATAACCTTAAATTGGTGTTATCCTTCCAAACCATTAAATCAGGAATTGTTGTAGAATTCATAATTTTCTAATCGTAAATGGCATCGCCTGTCAGGGTGCACACGCCATGTACACGTTACGTATGTGGCATGAAAACCACTACCTCGGTAACCCATGCCCATAGATTACACTACTTTCAGAGAGGAAAAAGAATGTCATGATGGCACTACCACGATGTGGAAGAATTATTTACAGACTTTTGGAGAGAAAAAGCTAACAGAAGCTTTACGCTTTTCCCAGATCCCATTTGGCCTTTCAAAGTGGGAGCTGGAAGAAGAAGGGCAACACACGGAGAAGAATTTGAGAAAAAGCTGGATGAGTTTTCTTTTGCAAGTCATTTTTTATCCTAGGGATTCTTGCATGTAACGATACTATTTGGCACAATTTCAATACAATGTCCCTTGTACAGCGCAAAGGAGAAGAGACACACACAAGAGAAGAGTGTATTTTCTTTCATATAACTAGCGTGTTCATAGGCGCACATGTGACCAAGTATGAATTAGCAGGGGAAAGTCTGACGGGATTCGTTTATCTTAACTACTTCTTTACTTTTTCCTATCACAACTAGCTTAACTCAGCAACGCCGGGGTTGGCAGACAATGAGCAGTCGTGCCTAACTAACAAAGCCCAAAGTAAATTGCTCGTTAGTTTTCCTGGGGAGAAAAATGAAATTCTAGTTGTGACCATTTCAACTGGTTTTCCTCCGGCCTATTATTATACTTAATCTTCTCAGGAACTGTGCCCTTTGCGAGATTGAAGGCGCAGTATCATTTCTAAGGATTGTGAATCCCTCATTTCGCTCCGAATACGGTGGTCTGCACGTCACCCTGAACAAGTCTTATTTCATCTCGTTGCTCTCATATTTTTGTAGCAATAGCTTTTTGTTATTAAAGGGACAGTAATGTATGGCTTCTTTTCCTCAGCGAGAAGAGGTGAGAGTACCAATAAAACTGCGTTTTTTTGCGATGAGACAGCATCATTACATTTTCTCCGTGGCACACGATGTCATGCCGCTTTCTCTCTGTCGTCGGGTTTCCATTCAGACTGGAAATTTGTTCTCTGGCCTCTAGGTATTTTTGTTTGCTTCGCTGTCTCTTTCTTCATCTCCTTTTGCCACGGAAGACCTACACAGATGAATCGAGCCACCGGCTCAAACTCAGCCACATTAGCTCTGCAGTAAAACCACAGCGCAACGACGACGGTGAGAGTGAAATCGGGTGAAGGCCGTTCTCATCGTGGTTACATTTGGTGGTTTCCCAGTGATTTCTTGCAGAATAATGATGACCCATTCTGACGATGATCAAGATGATGATATTCCACCAGCACTAACACTGTGATATAACTGAGATGGCGAGAGAGGGGAAGAGGGAGAGGACGCGATGAATGCATTTTATAGGAAGACATGGCGGGATATGATGAAAGGGTATTAGAGGATTGAATGTGAAAATTGTTCTGCGAAGAGTAATGTAATACCGTCGAGAAAAGAAAGCGACTAGCTTACCTTGTTCATTCAGCTAGTCGTTGCAAAGACAAGGAGTAAATATATTGGGAATGGGGTAAGCAAACACACGAGCATTCAACAGTGGCCTCAGATGAAAAAGCAGCAAACCTGAAGAAAGCCATTACGTGTAGTTATATAGACCTATAATGCGTGCGATTAATACCGGTTATACGCATGGCAAAAAAGTCCAACGTAGAAAGAACACATATCTCGGTATAAGTATATTTTTGGAGGGAATGAATGTATGCAAAGAGGAAAGCGCTGCCTTTATGTCCTCCCGTGGAACACATAAAAAGCTCTAAGTACTTGGAATCCTCCTGACATAAAGAAAGCCACAAAGTATTCCAAAGAATGGAAGAGTTGCTTTATTCACCACATCGACTGCACGCCTTGTGGGAGAGTGTGTGCGCGCAAAGTCCCTTAGGTTGGGAGTACATCCCTGAACAAAGCCTCATTTAGGTGAAAAGAGAGACAGTGGAACGGTCTCATTTCCTACTTTCGCCCTCATTCATGGTGGCTCGCTTTAAAGCTTCTAATGAAAGCAACTGTGAAAATAGAATGCGACTCGTGTAATCCTTTGCACTAACAACAAGTGCGAGGATATGGTATGTCTGTCGGATGTACGTAAGTTACGTACGCATGCACTTGGGAGAAACAACCACTTCAACTTTTTCCTACTTTTTTACGGACAATTCTCAATTACTCTCGTTAGTTTTTGTGGTCCGCCCGCATTCTGAGTAAGCAGTTTCTCAACATTACAGAAAAACATACAATTGACAAATATTCAAAAATGCTGGTGTGTAGGCAGAGATGATACAACTAAAGTTTTTTTCCTTCTGTATTCACAACTTTAACCATTCTATTTTTCCATTTCTAAGAATTGCGAAACACGTTCTCATATTATTTTGCTTTGTTACGAGAGACCAGTGCACAGCATCTCCTCGGTCTTGTTAATCACACCCGCCTCTCTTCAAACGGCAGAAGAAGTCGACTGCTGTTGTAAGAAAAGGTTGTTAGTTTATAGGAGAGAGAAAATGGAACATGAAATACTGGAAGAGGGTTTTCTGGCGAGCAAGTCATTAAAATCCAAGAGTTTGGTTTGATGAGAAGACTGCACTTTTTTAAAAACAAAAAGTATAATATGTATGTAATTCTCATATATCCCTTAGGGCAAACACATAACGACATGCTTGAAGCCTTCGGCTTGCTTATGCACTCATGCTGCCGTCGTTGCGATTACTTTCTTGGCTATTAAAATTGTGTGCGTACGGAACGGACTTTTGTGTTTTATATTTTAAACCTCATTACTTTTTGGCAGACATGATTCCGTCTTTTTCTATCATTTGTCGGGGCGCTTTCTCTTCTCACAAGCGGATAAACGGGATTTAGTGTGGTAAGTTGTTATGGAATGTGTTCCGGTACCTATGTACATACTATGTGTCTGTTTGTGCTCCGGAAAGAACTGAATTTAGGCAAGTTTATAATTCAGCTGTTTCCAGGCTTGAGTTTAACTCTCCTGTGGGAAATGAACTACCCTGACTATCATTCAGCAGTACTACAAAGTGTGTGCGTGCACAAGCAGAACATGCGAAAGGAAGGCCGTGAAAGGAATTTAAATATCCAAATATTTCTTGTAAATTCGTCCCCATCCTCTCCTTCTCTCAAATTCAAACGCAAATCCTTTACGAATCTCGAAGATTTTAAGCCCGAGATACACTCATAAAGAGATCCCTGGCACGAAATGTTTTTAGTATAAAGCTCCAATTAGAAATCACTCTCAAGGAACATTAACGTTAATGTTCACATTCCATAGAGTTCAAAATTTGAAATGGTTTTAAAAGTGTTATTTTTTGAAAGTGCTATTTTTTGAAAGTGCTATGCACACCATTTTCCATTGCGATTTGGGATTGGCTATTGCCACTCTTCAATGGGTGGCGAAGACTAGTAATCAAGAGACAACTTACAAAATCAAATTTTACAATTCATCTTAAAGCAATTCCCGGTCATTGCACTTGTTCATGATTTTTTCTGCTACTTTCTACAGCATGCTTGTTTTTATAATGGGACATTTTACATTGTAAAAATCCTGAACCACCAAATTTTACATTACGTACTAGTATACTTCATATATAGTCTATATAGTAGCAGTTTCAAAGTAGATTTCTTACACTTTGTAAAAAGACGAGGTCACCATGTACAAGAATCTAATCAACAATTTTTGTGCTATAGACGGTTGTTCAAGAATCTTTGGGCACAGAGAGCCACTACATAGCAATTTGGGTTGATGATAGATCCTCTGTAAGAGGGAGATTTGTTTAGGATTCTAAACAAATCCGTAGTAGCATTAGTGTGCGAATTTTCTCTTCCATTTTAGAGCGAAGGATTTTATACGGTTTACGTATAATGTCAAAGTAAATTGCAATTGATCACGAGTCCGATACCGTGACCTGTTTTGTCTTCTGCTTGACGTAAATGTTGGATGGAAAGATAAGCGTACAACTAACAGACAAACCATTTCAGTACCATGTCTCTGGCAAACATGTGTGTACACAAGCTCGACGAGGTAAGCTCCACAACCAAGAACCAATTTCGAAGAAATCACTATCGTAGTAGTTCGAGTAGTTATTTGGTTTTTATTTGTTTTCCCCATGTTTTTACAACTGTGGGAGTTTTATATGTGAAAATAAGCTTTGGTAAATACATTCGCTTCTCTTTGCGCAATGGCTCGTGAAACCTTTCCCGTGGTGTTGATAGGAGAAAGTAGGACTGAGTTGATGTTCCGGAATGAAATGGAGAGCCATCAGGAATGATTTAATTAATTAATGCCACTCGTCAGACCGGATATGACACTTGAACATGTGAAAACTGGGTGAAACCACCTACAGTCTCTACCACAACTGCCAGAAGTAACAATTTCCTTGCTATCCACCAAATAGCATCCGATACAAATACGAACCAGTCATCATCATCTCTGTTCGCCAAGAGCACGATAAATTAATGAAAACAACTCATTGACTATTTCGCAAATGAAGAATGACATGAATTTTTAGTGTGCTGAATGTATCCGCTCAGTTGTTTTGTGTGTTCTCTCGTTCTTACAGTTTTGCCGTGGGTCTCAGTAGGGCGACTGAAATGTTGTAAAAAGTACATGTACAAATGTGCGATTTTCTCATGGTTTGTTCGCTGTCTTCCGTTGAGCCTCATTCGCCTTCACCAGATCGAATTGAAGTGGTGCAATTCATTAGAATTTAAAATTGTGCACAGCTCTCCGAAAAAGGGGCACTTCAGCCTTGGTTGTTGAAGTGTTGCTTTTCCAGGCTTTTGAATAAATGCATGAGCGAAAGGATTTATTTCTGAGTCTATCTCCGTAAAATATGCGTGCTCACTTTGCATTTATTTGTGTTCTTATTGTTTTTAAAATACATTCCCCCGATTCGATCTACGGCGGAAGGGACGTCAACAAAGATACCAAAACAGCAAAATGACATTTTCCGTGTATTCTCTGTAGATTAAACAGAGTAACTCCGTGTTAAAGCAAATGTCTCTTCCATGCTTCTCCTTTCACCAGTCTGGCCTTCTCGGATATTGACTTTGAGTGAAATTATACAAATCATAGATTTAATACTAGAAGAACCGTGTTGTTTTTTAACTTTGGAGTGGTGGAGTACGTGTTGCTCCGCTTGAATCATTGCTTTGCAGTTTACTGCTGCAAAATACAAAGCAAGTTGTCGTGCCAGACACCGTTAAATTTAACGATGCAAAAGTATGTATGCGCCCACGAGTTCCAGTCACTGTGCTTCCGCAGCGGTTTTGAAATTTCAGTACGGTGACAGCAGTCTAAGATTACATCGGACTGTGTAAATCCGTGGAAAGTTGAGAAATCCGTTATCACCAGTTCACCACTGCTTTCTCAACACTTCTCTGTTGCTTCCCTGTCTCACTACATATTCTTCAGGCAAGCAAGGTCCATGGAGAAAAGTTCAGTGCTAGGTGTTTGGAGAAGTAGAGAGGATGGCATGCTTTAAACTTGTGCGTATGTTTTCTATGCATTCAAACGGAAATAGATACGCGAGTACAGAAGTACAAAGTGCAAGAGACAGAAAGTATAAATATGAACAAGCCACACACAGCATCGTCAGATTTAAGGGGAAAGTGGTGTATCCAAGTTACTTCTCACACTTGAGTTTTAAGAGAAAGTGGTGATGATACCAATGATGGGAAAGGGAAACTAGACGATGAGCGAAAAAGAAGAAAGAGTGAAACATCAGAGAAAAGTTTTTAAGAAAGGTCAAAAGATGTGATCCCTTCTGACTTGTTAACTAAAAAAGGTAGTCGTTGTAGATCACGACATAGCAGCCATGTACATAGACGTCTGTATATAGACGGTAAGAGTGTATAAAATTGCCACCGGGTTGGCAACGGAGGAAGTCTGGAAAGTGAACAATCTTCGGGCTGTCATGTTTCCTTCAAGACTACAATCTCCATGAAATGACTGCAAGCATTATTATTTTACATCCATCTATACTATTCTCGTGCATACATCTATACACTTCCACGTCGGATGGAAAACGAATTTTTGGATGCTCTTAGTTATGTAAAGCAATTTTAGCTTATATTAGTACAGTAGTAAATAGACATGAAAAGACAGAAACTGAGAAGACAAATATATAACTGCTCATTTTGATAACAAGCACTCTCGCTTCAACATTCCTACGGGAAGACCTACTGCTACTGCTAGGTGCGTAGAAGAGGTGAAAAAAAAATAACTGCTTATGTGCCATTTGTCTTTCACATGTCCGAACTGTGAAGGTGTACAGCAGATGCTTCCTACTTTATCATATTAAACCTTATTAAACAGCTTTACGGGTAAAGCAAAGGAAGGATGAGGCAAATGCTTTTGCGTGAACTCTCTAACTTTCCCTTCATTCAGCAGTCTCCAACTATTTGCTTAATAATGTAAGGTTTTGCACAAAATCACAATGAAATATTCCAAACCACACAAACGCATTTTTACGTTTTGACAGCTGACTCATTTCGACTTAAAAAATTCGTAAAGTGGCTCGAATGAATCATACCTATACACAAATGCCAAGTGATCATAGTGTGTTAATTATACACCAGCGTAGTGTGAGATGTTTTATTACTGAACTATAAAACGGGGGACAATACTAATATAAAGCGAAACAACCAGGAGAGGTATAATGATTTTGAAAGTGCTATTCAGAGAATGCGAAGAAACATCAAACAAAGCATTTATTCTGTATGATTCTTCGTATTTTTGTGTGCATTTAGATTACATGCTGCCATTCTGCTGGTGTTTAAAAAGTAATACCACGAATCATGATACTATAGTATACAAGTGTGCTCATTGTGCTACACCCCTCTTAATAAAATCATTCTGTTAGATAATGAAATTCACACCACAATTTAATGGCTCATAATCATCGAAGCAATTCGCGCATTTCATAGTTCAGCTAGCATTCCTAATAAATAATGTAAAATATGCAAGAGATTATGAGGAGTCGGAGAAAGAAAATGAAAAACAGTCAAAAAGAGTAGAACAGTTCTCTGTTGCAAGCTTCAGTGAACTTTGAGTGAAGATCACAAGAAGAAGTAGTGAGGAAAGTGTGTGTCGCAACGTACAACTTTTTAGAACTGTAAAGAAAGTTATGGCTAAAGATATTTACGCGGGCAAGCGTGTGAGGCAAGTGATGCTTATTGAATTTCTTGGGCTGCTTGTCAATCCAAGTTTTTCTTCTCAAGAGTGGGCTTAAAATACCAATTTCATGACAAGTGTTCACGTAGACGGTACATGACAGAGATTCCTTATCGTCCCATTTTTCTCTCGCATTATTATTTATTTAGAGTGTGTTGCTGTCCCTTCTCCCTTGTCTCACTCCCTCTTCAAAGCAGACTGTCAGTTATTGTTTTACCTGAAACATTAAAGTCTACTTTGAACCGGTTTTCTTTCACACTTGCATTCACTATTCAGAGAGTTCTCCACTTTGAGAAGAAGAAGCCAGAAGAGTGAACAAACTTTGTATTTCAGAGAGAGAGAGAGAAAAAAAAGAGAGGAAGAAAGATATGTACTATGAAAAATGTCCCTTTCAAATCGATCATGGTCAATGCAAATGGTCTACTTTTCTTAACACTGATTTACTGACTATAGAAAGTGAATGTAGATATATATGTATTAGTTATAAAGATACACAGTTTTATGGATGCTTGACAAATAATGAGAAGACCTGCTTTTCCAAATATGCCACAGAATTGATGACACTGCATGGGCACAGCGTATTTAGGTATCCAATCTGCGTTTTTCACATAGTAGAATATACTGAGATGGTGGTGATATATAATTACTGGAAAGGAGAAACGGATATACTTACAATACTGACGCGTTGCTGGAGGCTTAATAAATTTTCCACTGTATTTTACGCGAACCTTCATCCATCAACACAAGCCTACGGCTCCAGAGAGTATTCAGGACAGGATTTCTTAATTATCATCGGAATAAATCCTTGCCACTTTTCCTGTGCTTCGTTTCCTGCTTTCCCTGTAGTGAAAGAAGTTTGGTCGTGAGCAATTTTACATCCTCGATATGAACCCAACTAAAAGCTTAGGTTTTTCCGCTTCATTGAGGGATAAGAAAAGTTGGCGCCTCTGCCTCGACGGGCAAGAAATTTCAGTCTGACAGGCAAAGATATAATTTACACTCTCTCAACTCCTCTGCTTTACTTGAAAAATACATGGAAAATGCCTGAACGCGAATTAAATATCACTTGTGTTAGTGATACTAACGTTGTACCAAGTTGTACGCAAGCACGTAATAGGTGCTAGCCACAACTATGTGTCGTTGCAATAAATGTCAGACGTATATTACTTTTAATTTAATGACACTTTCTCAACATACTGAATCAATTACTTCTAATCTGTTCAGTCAGTGGTGTTAATGTTGAATAATTCATGAAGCAACACTTAAAGCGCTCTACTTTTGTACACTTGAAGCTAAAGGAATAATCATGGTTTTGTAATGTAAAGTGAGCTGGTTCGTTTAATTTAATTTTCACTTCAATAATACTTATTGGTATCTCCAAAATATAAGAAACACACAGGCTTGAGCAGACCTAGGTGATGGGTACGGAGTATGGGATTTCTGTAACTTATGGGATTCAGACTCAGAGCAAAAAGGCAAGTTTGAAATCCAGTTTTAAACATGTATCACGTCCGTCACTTTTACTTCTACATTCTACGTAGTTTAGGATTTAGCAAAGAGAAGGTTCGCACTTGTTGTGTATTATCCAGAGGCTTTGAGTGTGTATCAATTACGAAATGGCCTGCAAAAGAGCCTTGTGGGGAAACCCAGCGTAAATTGGATTGCACATTTTGTGAAAACCTCGTTCGCTTTTGCAACACTCGCCCTTCTTAAGTCTTTTTAAAACCATAAGTTTCCCATGAGATGTGGTTGTATGTCGACAGACATCATTGAAGGCATAATGTTGTCACAACATTCAATTCCCGTATGATGAGCATATTAGGAAAGAGTTGGGGCGAGCTAAACTAGAATATAATGTTTTAGTCATCATGATCTCACACTTTCCCAGGTTTTCTGAGAGAATGCGCTTCAAGGTAAAAGGCATTTGGTAATCCCTGTGCTGAGAAGAGCAAATTTTCATATATTTAAAGTAATTACATATTATTCCTAAAGTTATCTTGTTGAGAGCATGGGACTGGATAACATTCACGAAACTAAGAGAAAGAGAGATTGGACCACGTCAATGTTGAGTTTTGCACTGACTTGTTCGTGATTTTAGAATGCATATGAATGCATTCATTCTCATCCTGAATTAATGTGTAAATGACTCTTTCACGTTTCTCTTTCCATCTCTCTCTCTCTCTCTCTCTCTCTCTCTCTCTGATCCCATTTCCTCAACTCAATTTCATCAGAGAACTGAAAATTGGATGAATGTGAAAAGAAGCTAATCATGGCATGGCGAGTGGCGTTTGATGTTTTGCAAGCTTCGTTGTTTGGCAAGGCGCTTGGATCACATATCACGACCAGAGTTGAGTTAATGGAGGCAGAAAATGAGAATGACACATGAGGGGGCTTGATGAGGAAACACACTTCAATGCTTTCTCTTGTGTATTAGTCAAACTAAAAGCCATCATGCACGAAAAATCACAGAAATAGCTTTGTCCTACAGTTTTGTGCGCTGACACTATCGCCGGTTGCATCCTGGAATAATGTTCTCTGACACGAATTTCTCCGAGTTCAGTGAAAGTCAGCAAATATAAGTCTTACATGACTTACGGTGATTGTAAAGAACATTTTTAGAGCACGCTGCGAAAGAGAATCTTTCAGTAAGTGTCATCTTATGTACGTATTCCTCGTGTTATTTCAGAATTACTCTCATCCCCAAAGAATTCTTTCGTCGGAGACAGAGAGAAAGAGAAAAATGAAAAGAGAGTTGAAGACTGGAACGCAATTTGCTGTATTTGGTTTCATGCATAGCAATGAGGCGTTGAATGGTTTTAGTGACTATATGCTATCTGTACTTGTTTACTCGTACACAAAAGGGCGCGCAAAGATAAGCGCAAAATTGCACACTACGCTCCACTGGGATAAAAGTAAAAGTCCTCAGAAACTGTGCAAGCGAATGGATAACGTTATATGCAAACGCCACGTTTGGAGAAGGGCATTAGTGAATCGCATCCTGTGCTTTTCCATCCTATTTGAATTTGCAGCATTTCACTCTCATCTCGCGTGTACAATGTACATACAATAGCGTGCATTAGAAAGATGCGCATCGCATGATGCCTTTCACCAAGTATGGAGAACTGCCATGTAAAAAACGTGTTTATAATATAAACACGTTTACCCTCATGGAGAGTAGTAGAAAGTGGGTTTCGAGCTTACATAACAATGAATATATGTATTCGGTGGGAAAGCATGTAAGGTGAAATGACAGAAAATAATGCCCCTGAGAAATGAACTGCTCGTGTTATGTATATCCGATATCAAGGTGCCTCCGGGTGTGTGAATGTGAAGTGATGTGAGTTCTGAGTGCTGTATCTCCCTCTGCTAAAGCACAATTTCCAACGTAAAGGTAGGCAATAGATAAAATGCATGCAGACAGCCTACAAACAATAGTGCTGGAGAAAGAGCTATATAGTACATGCAGATAGTGACATGCAAAAGGTTATAGTGAGAGTGAGTTGACTAAAAATGGGGTAGATGCTACAGAGATAAGGTTGCTAAAAAGTTTGTGATGGCTCCATATGCAGGAGAGAGTCTTTGTTAGTTTCAGCTTGGAAAGCATTATCAAGCTTTCGCTTGCTCACTCACAGAGAATATGATAATGATATCACATGGCACCGTTCCATTTCTCACCTTCCATTTTCATCTTTGCATATACTATTAGACCTTCACCTACTATGTGCGCCTACTCACTACACACAAAGTCTGTCAACTGTATTTTTCCTCTTCACATTGAGACACCTATTCCGATAGACAAGCTAACATAAAAAAGTCATCTCGTCCGCGCGTGGGTTTGTATTTATATACATTCATTCAAGCA
The DNA here is from genome assembly GCA_027743745.1 of Alloscopus bannaensis. Lineage (NCBI taxonomy): Eukaryota > Metazoa > Arthropoda > Collembola > Entomobryomorpha > Entomobryidae > Alloscopus > Alloscopus bannaensis. The sequence goes on along the minus strand of JAHZMW010000593.1, from coordinate 26,325 downwards.
TTTTCTCCTCTGAGCTACTCAATTTCCCTGTGAAAGGGGCTTACAAATAAACTTATTCCTTTTAAGCTTTGTCCTCGCAGAGTTCCTATATAATATGCACGCTGTGTGAGTGAACCACACATGGCGTGAGTGGTAGGACAACTGCAAAGATTCTATTCAGTTGTCGAGCTTAGTAAAAACTCACACACAAATGCATATTTTACTTTCTTCTTTGTATTTCTCCTCGACGCTTTCACCCTCCTGTGTTTATGCGTGAGAACAATTTGAATAGTGAGATCTTTGTCTCCGAGCTAATTCCATGTCAGATTTTTGTGTTTCTTGCTCATTCACTTACAACATTGAATGCTCACATTGTTTTCGCCATATACCTAGTTATGCACAGTGTCGTGAATACGTGTGTGTTTGCGCGCAAAATAGACCAACATTATTTCGGATTGAGGCGCAACTTTGTCGAGTTATTATGTTGTTGGAGATTTCTCACAAGCCGTTCTTCCATTCTCTTCCTTTCAGTCCTAATAAAAACGGGAACAAATAATACTCCTTTCTTTGTTCTTCCAGGACCATAGGCATAACATACGCCAAACTATACGCGCTCCTATCAAAGAAAAACTCTTCTTTCGTTTATTTATCTGTCCAGCATTCCTCAAACTTCTTGACTTTGAGTGACTGCTTTTCTTCCACTTGTTTTTTTCCTATCGGTACTTTCTCTCCGTCACAGTTGATGTACATATATTCGTAGGAAAGCGCACGGGAGAATAAGATTCACTGTCATTCTAGCGAAAGCGAAGAGTAAAAAGTTACTTGTGCGAAATCAAAATGGTAATCCTATACACAAAATATACAGTGAAGGAGCGAAGCATAACAACTTTCACTTTCCAATGCTTATAAATAATACGACGTGGCTTCGTTACAGAGTAGAGAAACCATTTTTCTTGATTTTTTTGGGTAGAAAAATGTTTGCACTTATTGGGTTTTCCATTTCTTTTCCTCTACAGAAGAAATCATCGTATCCCTTGTGACTACATTATTCACTTGGCAAGAGTTTCTACCATTGCTCAATGCATCTATAAATAACAAGAGAAACAATGAAGTCATGCTCATCCTTACTTTGTAAACGTTAAACAGACCAGGAAAAAGTTTGAGAAAAAACTGTGGGCGATTTCTTGGCTATAATACATCTTATCGACAAACTTTGGTATTACTCAAACCCGTCAAAAGAATAAGGTACACTGGAGTACGCGCTGTCGCGTCTCTCCCGTTGAATAAAACCGAGTATCAATGAAAATTTTGTAGAAAGTATTGTATCGCCCCTCGACCAAAACAGTGGAAGGAGTCATTCAGTGCTATATATAGGACGACAAACATGCAATAGTAATAATGGTAAAGATTTTTCCATTCAAATGAATCCCATGATAATATGCTTGGCATAATGAAGAAAGTTTTTCCCGTTACACCTCTTTCTCTTTTGTGGGTACCAGCAAGCAAATGTGTACGCACGGGTGCATTTACTATTTATTTTTTATCAAGAGCGAACATTCATTGTGCAGAGTTTTGTATATCTTGGTCCGGCTCTAGAGGTAGATACATAACTCAATTGAAGTCGTTTCCTAGTAAAATATATTCTCTTTGCCCATCTTCCATTTACTTCCATCTTGCACTATGTCACTTCCTTTTTCATGCTAGAGGCAGAAAGAGAGGAAGAGAGAAAAGAAAATACGCACAAACTTTTTCCATCCTGATGAATCAAGGAAGATACAGTTTAAGCATCCTGGTTTTTTGTAACGATAAAGACAAAAATCTCTGGTTAACGTAGAGCTGCTCTGTTGTGTGAACCATTTAAAAAAGAAAAAGTGAGAAAGCGATGCAATACTATGTAACATGCATTCAAAACAATAAAGACATTACCCGCTATTTGCCAAACGTCAGGGAAATGAATGAGAGTGTGCCTACTTATCCAGTGAGTTGCGTCGGTTAATGTTAGTGGAAACGTTGCACCACCGCGCAAATAAAGATGAATTCAGTGGAAACCCGGTCAGGAATTTCCATTCAACCATCCGTTGATATTCATTTATTCATATGTTTGTGGGCTTTTCATACAGCGTTCATTGTGAAGCTGACTAATATTCTCTATTAACATTACAATGGGGTAGGAGGTTTATAAGAAAGCGCTTTTAGAAAACCTTCTACTCGGAATGAGTATGTAAGCATTGGACACTTATAGTCTGAAACTCCAGACAAAATGTACCTCTACATTGTATGAGAAATGTTACTCAATTCTGTGGTGTATTTTGACGGATATGGATCCGTAACACATTATTTCAACCACGAACTCACGGTTGGGTTATGCCTCCGAGTCCGGAGTTGGAGGAGAATAGAAGTCTGTGGTGAATTTCACTTGCGGAGGTCTCGTACAACTCAACAAAGCGCACAAAATACAATTAAAAAACGGCTGCAATGTGTTGCTCTCGCCATCCGTAATAACTTTTGTTTGGTCTCTTGTTTGCTACTAAACTTGATGATAACATATTTCGCAATACTTAACATTCCTCGTCGAGTGGCACAGTATACATCCTAATTTGCGAACAACTGCATAATTCATGTATTGTGCGTAGGAATTCAAGTGAAGTGAGGACTGAAACCCCTCTTGAGCAGAGGAGACAACTGTTTTGTACTTGAACAAATATTATGTTGAATTTTCATTCATCTTGGTTTTACGTACGCCAGCACATTTTCGTTTAGTTCCACTTGGTTTTTTTGCCACAATCCATGCGTTGTTCTGAAGCTCATGAATTAGTTGAGATTTTTTCCAGCTCAAACATTAGTTGCTCGTGCCCCATTGTGTGTCGCAGTTGTCTGAGAGTGTAAACACAGAATGGGCAAAAAGTGTTTACAATACTACAACGCTTCTGTTTACAGTTTGAAGTTGCACAATGGAAACGAATGAAAACAAGGCTTTCATCGTGTTTCGAGCTGTAAACAAACACGAGTGATTCTCTCTTCTTGTTTCCTGAAATGATTTATACTCACCAAGACCGAAGTTTGTTTGTGTAACTATAAGTATATATTATATGAATGTTGTAAACATAATTACGCGTTTAATCCACACTTCCTCTGAAGAAAGACGGTTTTACAGCAACTTTATGCCATTTATAACTATAAGTGGAATGCATTTCTTTCTTTTGTATGAACCGTGGACCCGCCTAGAGTCCCGAAATAATAAACCATTCTTCTCTTAGCTTTCCTAATTCAGAATAACAGGCTTAACAACAAAATTTACAGTAGTGAATATAAGGAGACGCTAGGACACGAAATATTTTTTGTTTATGTACTGCTTTCTAACATGGCTCACTCACAAACGGTACTAGTTTTTGCTCTTAGAAGCGTTTTAGAGAGGATAATTAGTTTTAAAGTTCAATCTTGCAACTCATGTATTCTCATCATCGTAATCTAACGTAATCATGTTTTATTAATCTCTCTATTTTTGTAGAGTGCTTGGGTCATGTGACTGGAACGCAGACTAACTGGATACATGATGACGCTGCAAATTGGTGGCCGATTTCACAATTTAAACGGCAATAATGGGTTGGCCAATTTCTACTACTTGAGATTTTGAGTTTTAGGGGCAACTTGTGTATAGCGTAAGACGGTAGTCGACCGTGCGAACCATGTGTGAAGAAGATTGAATTCATTGCATTGTGGCTAGTTTTCGTGCTCCATTCTCGAACAAGTGTTACTAATAGACTGTGAAAGTTAGCAGCAGTAAATAACTTGGAACATTGACTTTTTGCGGAAAAGTCACACATGAATGGACTTTGCGAACATGCCCTTCAGTTCCCTAGTAGCATGTGAGGACTCCAGTATCGGCTCCCTGAGCCCCGAAGGGAAATGGACAATTTATTTCTTCACAGATTCATTACCCCTTCTGGGAGTCAATTTCATTCAGAAAAGAGTCTAACAAGTCCACTTCATTCTGAACAACGTTTCGAAGCTGCGTTGTCAAAATATTCTATACTTAAAAGCCCCTACATAACAAAGCCCATTTCACTCCTCTTGCCGTTACTGCCGTCGCCGTAAAACTATTTGGAAGCAGGTTCATTGCAGCTGCCTCTGGAAAGTTCAGAAGATCTGTGGAGAAACTCGTACTTGGTCTTCCACAGAAAAAGCTTTGGGAGCCACTCGACCCTCATAAGCAAATCCCTGGCGATGCCCGTCAAGACCTGAAAAATGGACTCGTCGCATTACCTCCGTAACGTCTTTTCTACCCTCGAGCAGCTCAAATGCGATGCTTGTGTTTCAGTTTGTGCTGAATGAATACGTACGTACTTGATAGGCAATTGCTAGTTATGCCTACCACATTCTGTACTAAATGGTTACTTCTGACCGCAGGCTGGACACACAAGTGTGCAATGTAGTAGAAGACTGTTATGCATGCTTGACAAACCACATTATGTCCACTTGAAATTCCGTCGTTTGACATTATTTATTCTGGATTTGGAACGATTCAACCTAACCCTCCTTTGCAAGAATCGCCCTTTGTGAAAGTGAAACCAACTGATATATAGAACCGATAAATGCGCTTTCCGTGTTGATTGTACAAAAATCAGCTTTCAACACATTCCAGCGACCTGGAAACTTGAAGCACCCAATTGGGTTCACAACAACAGTAAGACAAAACTACATCTCGAGTACACGTCACCTTGTGCTGCACAATTTAACGGTAATAATAATACATAGACTTGGAGAACAAAACTTGACCATACATACCACCAACTGGCACCAACCAACTCATAGTATTCGTTATTTTTCTGCCATTTCTAAGACGTTTGGTTAAAATGGATCAAAACTAACTCAATAAATCTTAGTTCTCCAATATCTCTGCCGATCGTGACACACAAAGAAAACAACGCAATCTTCTTCTATCACCAAATAGATCTCTCAAGATTTGTACGAGTGTGTGTGCACACCGAAATTGTATTTTCAGAGAAATCCTGATACACAGCATAGTTCGCAGTGATGATGAAATGTGAAAAACAGTTGTAGAAATTGGATATTACACTTTCTGACACTCTCCATTGGATTTGAAGATAGTAACTATTGACAGAAATGATAAATTGAAAAATGCTTCAAGATTGAAAGATGTGGCTACATATTGATAGACGGACTTTAGAGGCAGTGTGCAAAGGTGTATTCTGCTTTCTTTTTGCTGAGTGACACAAAAAGTTTATCATTGGCTCTGCACTAACTAAACAACCCTGTGAAAGCAAGATTCACTGTGTGATACGATCTTGCCATATATGCCAGCGTGCATATTGTGATGTTTGTGTAATGAATCACATAAACCTGACAAGCTACTTCCGAGAACCCTTGATTGTAGCGAATAACGTTTACATCTCATACATTTCTGATGAGGCACATTTGATTGGAGAAAGTCCACAATTAAGAGTCATTGAAGCGTGACGATTGCCCTCTATAACTTTCATCATATCTATAGACATTAATGATTTACGACTTTATAAAAATATGGCACCATTAATAACGGCGTGATGTGAAGAGCGATTACACTGTTTAAATAAAACATGGCCATCGTCATTTGAACACGTGTATAAAGCAATGATTTTCGAGTTATAGGAAAGAAAAGCTATGGGGTGTCGGTGTGTACTTTTCGTCGAAAGTTGGAAAAGCCGAGTGCAGTTTGCACATCAAGAACTCAATGATGCACACGAGCATGTTGTAACGTTAAGTGAAAGTGAGCTGAATTGAAAACACTTTTACACAACCTCTTCCAACAACCCCACAGTCATCGCATTGTGGCCAACTGGTGCACAGGAAAATATATAGCGGCAAGAGGAAGAGTGTGTAGAAAACACCAATTGCTAAAATGATCATCTTTTCCTTGATATACAGTTAGGTAGTCAGGAGGAGAAGTTGGTGCCAAAAGTGCGAAGAAAGCTCTAGAGGAACAGAAGGGATCCGTGCAGTCACCACCACCACATCACAATCTTCTATTACTTTTACTGCAATGCCAAAGGTTCCCATGAAATTATAGCTCATAACATAACAGTTGAGGACCAGCAGGAAAGGAGGACTAAGTGAAGGGGAACGGGAACAAGTGTTTCCATTTTTCCTACAGTCATTCCTTTCACCGACGGTTTTTGTTTTCACCACGGCTTCCTCTACGAAAATCCGCCATTCAATGCAATACTACCGGCTGTGGGTAAGTAAAATGCGCTCATGCAACCCTTCTCTAGAACACATATTGTTGTCAATTCATTGCAATTTCTTGTACTATTTTAGATCTACTCCTGCAACGTGGTCTTGGGTCTAACTTCCGCCATTTTCATCATCTTTGCAGCGTTTGTGGTCGCTGATGTGCGTCTATCACTTTTAGAGTAAGTCATGCATACATACTTGTACGTATATGAACACATGTAACTTGCGTCATCATCATGTAACATCTATACATGAAAGTCTGGCATTGTATATACATACACACACACAAAATGGTGACTGGAGGATCGCATTTCCTTTTGTTATTTTTCACTTCATCAGTTTGAGGTTACATTATTGCCATCATCCTTTCCCTGTCGCTGTACGTGACGGTTGTTTTAAAGAACAGCTAGAAAACGTACAAAAGAAGGTATTATCTGTCAGGCCACATATGTGAGGTTTTACTGCACCTTCTGCGACAGTCTCAAGTTAATATTTTCCTAACGGAATTATGACTGTAATGTTGTTATTATCGTATTCCTCCTTTTCTCATCTACCGACAAAGTTTGCCAAAGAAGAGCCAAGAATTCGTTCTACTTTGTCTTTCACGACGCACTCTGTCTCTCTTTATCCCTTACCGTTCTCCCATTTGCGTCATGTAATGAGGAAAAACTGCTAGACTGCTTTTTGTGAAGAGTGGAAGCACGAGGATGTAGGAGAAATGCTATAAAATCGGGCGAGTAAAATCCCAAGCAAACTAATAAAGATTCTCCAACGAATGGCGTTTATGTAGCTGTAAAAGCGACTCCTTGTATCAAAGTCGATAATTCTCGGGAGGCGGCTTTAAACACATAATTTCCTCTCACATTAAAACAGAAAACTTTCTCTTACAAATCGCTTACAAATTTTTGGACCACGGGAAAGGTATTGGCAATTCTTTTGCTGTGTTTGCGTACTATATGTTGTGTGAATGTCAAGCTTTTATGAGTTTTACAGGTTGCATTTTTAAAAGCGTTTTTTTCGACGTCTTGACAGTAAGCGGTTAGTATATTGCTCTTTCTTTTCGTGAACGCTCGCCATGTCACAGACAAGGGGAAAACAGCAAACCGCCCATATTTTCTCACTTCCATCGTGGTGAGACACGTCTTCACCATAAAGGGTCGCTATTAGTTGGTTTGCACTTAGCAGCCCAGTCGATCAGTTTTACACTCGCTTCCACAAACAGATTCAAGGGATGAATGCATTAGTTTGCTCATTGATTGTCTTTGCGCAATCTCTTTTATGGGCGCATTCGTACCTTGAAGCGGGAGTGCCTATAAGCACGTATCCTCAAATGTGAAAGTGTATGGGGATTTCATAAATGGATTCTTCAAGGATAAAGATGTAATGGCAAGTCATCGATCATGTTCCAAAGTCTGATTTAATGGGTTATGTTCATATGCTTTTTTCCGCCTCTCAAAACTTTGAACCAACACGGAGGGTCGGTGTGCTTGATTTAATCTCAGAATTCCGTTTTGCATATAGCGGGATACAGGCACGACGTAGTTCTGGGAACATCTTGGTACGGAGTTAAACATCCTATTCCAAAGACAATTAAAGTGTCTGAGTTCTTAATAATGTGTTCACCTAGGGAGTTTGTCGTGATAATTGCTCTCTTCTTCAGCTTCTTTTTTCTGCTAATGGTTGAGTGGTGTAAAGAAAGTTGATATTGCGAAGAGAGCGCCCGACTTTTCAATCATCACAACTTTATTTATTGTACATGCTTACATATTTTTTTGATAAAGTTACATGTACATAAATATGTATGATACATGCACAGCACCCACAAGAGCTGACGACCAGTCTGCTTTCCTTTTTCCAGTTCAGTGTACAAAGTAACTTTTGATTCAAATATGAAATCCCTCATCGAAGATACTTTTCAGATTTTGCGTGAAGAATACCTTACAAAGAAAAAAGTTCAATTTACTCCCCTTTCACCGGTGAACGTTGAAGCGAAAATGTATACAGACTCCTAAAATGTATGTGCAAATCGTATTCGACCTAGTAAACCGCGATGTAATGTTCAAGTAAATGCAAATTAAAAGTTGCCAAGCCTCGCCATTTCTGCTCTAATGCAAACGTGTCGTGCCTAGGTACTTTCACTTGACGAGGAAATGCCTGGTTAGACACCAGACAAAATGCTCCAATATACTTTGCTCTCACATGAAAAGGTAGACATCAGACAGCAACACTTTCAAAGGTGTATTTATCAAGGAGTTGGGAATAATTCGTCAAGTTTCTTCTCAACAAGAGGAGGAAAAATGAGTGCAAAAAATGATAGTTGCCTACAACCGTAGTGAATCATTTTCATACCAGCTCTTTTCAAATGGGAAAATGGTTGTTTACAAAGGCTTGTAGAGCCAGGAACATGGTGCTAGACACAGTCACTTTTCCAGTCACTTCTCTCCAATATGAATGTCGGCAGTGCACGAAGGCAAGTGTCTTGAGGAAAATGAGCAAATTTTTTTCCTGCTGATACATGCTGAGGGAGAAAAAAACGAGCACGGGGATGTTAGATGACTCTCCGCCTTCCTACTTTTTCTTTCATTCTTCTCGTCAAGTATCTACGGTTATCGTTGAGAAAAGAAGGTATCTTCCTTTCGAGACAAGTGGCACCACCGGAAAAAAGAGATTTACCGGGAGAGAGGACATTAGAGATGATTTCCTGTGCAGTTTACCTAAGTAATAATCCAACTCGCGCTAAAGGCAAGTTAGTACTATAGACTCCTTCCTTCAGTGACTAAATCCTTTAATCAGTTACGCGAATAAAAGCGGTGAGAAGCGTCTTGAGAAATGTGTTGAGATTACGCTAGACAAACGCAGATGTACAAGTACCTGCAAGCATTTGTTAAAAAAGAAGGAAGTATGGTCAAAATGGTTTTTCTTTTTTGCCAGACAAATTCGTCTAAAAGTCAAGTGAATGATTGAATGAATCATAAAAATGATAATAATGATTACTTTCAAAATCTACCTCGCAAAAAGTATTACCTCAGAAATATGCTTAGATTCGAATCAAGTTTTGGTTCAGGAATTACGTTTCATATCTCAGAATATATATCGTCGGCTTAAATACTTGCAGAAGGTCGTATCAGCTTTTTGGCGGTTGGGATTTTGCATTTAAGTTACATGGGAAATCCCAACCGCCAAAATGCTGTATACGGCCTTCTGCAAGTAAGCCAACGATATGCAAGTACACGAAGGAATGGCGAAATTCGTATAAAATGTCAGACCCCGAGTCAAGTGATGACTCAGCTTGATTGACTATCATCTTCACATAGTCTTGAGCTTGAAGGATGCCTAAAAAGAGCCGAAACAGTTACGCTCCTACTATTCGGACTTGAATGTACATACTTCAAGTACTTTTTTCTTCTCATTGGTCGAAAACGCATTCAACGTCGGCCGCTAGAATATACGTAATACATACATACATATACATATATACAGTATACTTGTGCAAAAGCGGTTAGATAACTCAACAACGCTTCCCTATATTGAGCCAAGAGAACATCTGCATACGCCTTCTGTGATCCATAGTAAGTCACCAGAGAGCAGGGACACTCGAACAAAATGTTGGGAAGAGATTGGAAAAAAGAGACGTAATCCCTGTTCAAAATGTATCCAATCTTTTCTTCCTCCGCTTCAAAAGTAGAGCAGATCAGAATGACTTGAAATGATTAACTTTCCTTCAAACGTCCACTCCACGAGTGGAAAGTTGTTAGTCCAAAAAAGTAACGAGAAATGAATTTCATTTGTCCACCTTGTCCACACATACACATTCATTCTCGACTTCTGTGCAAAAGAAATCCATTGAAATAGGAGGACGCGCTGAGGAAAATGACTGTTCTTTCCTGTTCAATGAGTGAACGATGCTCCATCATTACTTACTCCAATTGTTGGCCAAGTAGAATTTCCAGATTTCCAGATAAAAGATTACTTCTTTGACCAAATGATGGACAGGTTTTTTTCGACATTGAGAAAGTAAAGTCCCGACAAAGAGAGCTTACAAAGACAGCACCCATATCCACACGAAGAATATAGAGTAGACTAGGGAAAATCATCCCGGTGGGCAATAGATTTCGGACACTGCTCTACATAGTGATTCAAAAGTAATTTGTCAGGTAATCGTTGTGCCTCATCGTGAAGAGTTTACTTGTACGGAACGAGCAACAGTCAGCATACTTTAATGTCAGCTGCCCATAGGTGGTCCTCGCTTGGAGAGGCAAGTGAAACAGACAAGACAGATACGCTTAGGTGAGTTGTGTCATTAAGGTAGATTACTTTTGGTCATTCGACGAAGAGAAAAAATAGAGGAAGGCTACCGAACTGAGAGTGAGGGAGAAGTGAGTACGGTCCTATGTAATAGATGAGATGAGAGAGCTAGGTCGTTCTGCCTCGTTAACGTCAGCGTCAATCGTGTAAAGAGAATGAAGCAAAAAAGCGACTCTACTTCAGTTATCGTGTGCCGCGGCTCCAGAGAACTCCGCTATTTGACTATGTGCACTTGGAAATGTATGTATGAGTTGGGGAAATTGCTTCTTTGTCTACCCCGCCTCCACTTTTCGGGACAGGAAAAGACAAGACCTTGATAAAACGACAAGCTTCCTTGATAGTTAAGTAGTAGTTTAACTGGAATGTCAACTTGGAAGTGAATTAAAGCTGTGCAAGGCCCCTTTGCCTTGGCCTATAATCCATTAAGATATCGTCTTCACCTCTCACTCCGTCTTGATAGAAAGGAGGCTCAAATTCGCGCATACGGAAAGCAGCATATAGGTATACGATATAATGTGGAAGCTAGACGGCTGCTCGTGCAACGCTGCTCAGTGAGTGCTACCGAGGCATTATAGCATCATCAAGCTATGCTAGGGTATTAGGATTGTCATGAATGATGATAAAAGAATGACAGCATGTCTCCAATAACGGAGCTAATCAATTGGCGAAGAATGGCATGTTTTTCATGTCCCAATTTTGTAAATTGAGAAACATGGTAGGCAACATATGTGTTACAATGGATTGATGAGATTTCTCTCTTGTTTTTGCAGAGGGGTGGAACTGTATCATCCTACATTCCTGTACGCTTACGGAGCCCTGATCCTCCAGTGCGGAGTAGTTCAAACAATAGGCTGCTTAGGAGCGAAGCGCTTATCTCACAAACTACTGAGTCTCTACTGGACCTTGCTTCTCCTACTGACGCTGGGTGACATCGGGGTGGGTTTGTACTGGGTGTTTCAGTTGGAAAAGGTAAAGATCAATTTGCGTCCGTACCTGGCGAGAGAATTTATCGAGAAGTACGAGACCGACAAGACTTTCACTTTGAGGTGGAACAGAATCCAATCCCAAGACCATTGTTGCGGAGTCGATGGCCCGTTTGACTTTGAGAAACTCTCCTCAAAGCAGCACTCATCGAAGCAGGCAGCGTTTTCCTCCAATCCGCATCTCATTGTGGATGTAGAGACAAGTCTTTTATCATTGCCGGAATCCTGTTGTACTCTTATTTATGTCCCTCCCACTGTCAGCAGTAGCAGTAGTGGCGGTCCTGGTCTCGATCAGACTTATTCTGTCACTCATTATCCTGCTGAAGAAGAGCACCCTCCATTCCTCCCAGAGGCTTCCGACCCCGCAAACACCCCCGATCATGACCACTCCAGCAGCAGTTTTGCAGGGGGCGGGAGACGTGGGAGAACCGTTTTAAGCTTGCCCCATAACAGTGATGAGCCTCGTGCAGGCGAGATTGATGACGACGAAGTGGAAACCGACTTTTACGTCGACTACGGGAACCCTCCGTATCAGGAGAGTGGTAGTAGCGAAGAGTCGTACGAAGGAGGATTAGTAGTACCTGATGACAATGGCCAAAATCATGCCCCTCAAATACAGTCACCCAACCACGATCGCAATCATTCAGCTTCAACGCCCCTTCCAAAACGTGATATCAAAACCTTTGAGCCAAATCATGCCCATAAAGTACGTCACGAGCTTCATCGTAAATCGCAATCATCAATCGTAATTAGCACCATTACTACCACCTCGAAGTTGGTGAGAAACTCTTCCGTAGTGTTAGATGCACATAGTAGTAGTAATGCCACCACTTTGAGAGAGGATAGTCCCCAAAATCGTAGTGACGCGTTTAGCAGCAAGGACAATGTAATCAGGAATACATCCAACGATAGCAGCTCGGTGGTGGTGGGAACAAAGGAAGCAGCGGCTTCGCGACAGCATCTAATCCTGCACAACACGAACAAATCACTCCCGTCCATTCCGGTTCGACTTGAGAGGAGGAAACGAAAAGCAACGAGAGCTTTGTCGGTGACCCTGGTGCCAGCAGATAGTGCTCCTACCCAGAGGCACACATGTCATGGACAGCCCGAGGGACTCAATCATCACAATTCATACGAAAAAGATTTACTTGATCAAAGGAAAACAACAAAGGACAGCCACGGAGTAGTAAAGACATTCCTAAGTAAGAAAGTGGAAGCATCTTGGTCGTACCCGAAACTAACAAGGACAACAACTTCCCTTTCACCACCACCAACTTCTGCTCCCACTCCCACCACCCGTGCTCCACCACGACTATCGCCAAAATTTACTTTTCCACAGACTTGGAGCAAAGTGGAAACTAACGAAATTGAGAAGCTAACAAAGACGGCGGAGAAGAAAAGCCTTCTGGCAATAGGAGAGTCTCAGAGAATTATGACTGCTTCTGCTGATGCTCCACTTCTCCTTTCTCCCAACTCGAGTCCCTTTTCTTCTTCATCATCATCATCAGCAGCAGCAGCAGCAGCAGCAGTAGTAGTAGCGGCATCAGCTCCTTCGCAAGCGGAGAAAGCGGGTCGACAACAAAAACGAAGTGCACAGATAAATGTGGATAACTCTGATTCAGCAGCCCTGCAATCAGATCCATTTGACTCCAGTGGCAGTGGTGGTGCTCTCACTTGGGCGGAAGAGGCAGTCAAGAGTGGCGGCTCAAATAGCCAGGCAGAGTCGTATTTTTCCCCCTTGTCATCATCATCTGCTGCGGCATCATCCTCAGCAATATCCCTCTCGGAAGTGAAGAGTCCACACATGGCCATAGTCTCCCCTTCCGCCTCGTCCTCCCGCGATCAATGGAATGAGAACAATGAGAGTGGCAGCAGTAATAACGGGAGCAATAGTAGCGTGGCGGGCACAAAAAAGAGATTGTACGTTTACGGACAGGGTTGCGGAGTGAAGCTGATCGAATGGGTGGATCACGTCTCAGGGATTCTCTTCATCCTTGGCTTTTGTATCATTGGGTTTGCGAAAACTTGTTTCTTAGTTATTCTCAGGACAGAGATTCGCGAGATGATTGAAAAGATTCACATGATCGAACCGGAGGAAGTTTTGTCACCCAGCAGAACTCATTCGAAAGACCAGAGATTTCATCACGTTTCCCATCCACTCCTGCAAAATCCTCACCGAGCCTCCACAGTCTCAGCTCATGGCGTCTTATTGCCCACCATCAAATCTCCTGATGGACCTTCCACTTCTGGCCTCCCCGCCACCGGAGGACTGGGTCTATATAATCGACCGAATCGGCATTACCTCCGCAGGGCTTCCAACATCGTGGGTGGTGATCGAAGTCGGAGTCACTCCAATGAAACGGTTAACATGGCGCTCCTGATGGCAAACTCTCAGGTTGATCCGAATAGGGAAAAGGGGATATCCAATCCTAACCTGAGTTGTGGTGGAGGGAGCTCGGGGACCATTGGCATTATGGAGGAGAGAGATCCCGTTTCCGGTCTCTCAATCCCGGTTCCGAGCAGTAGTACAACTGGTGCGAGCACAATTATCACTGCTGCAAGGTATCTGAGGCGAAGTTCCACTTGTTCGAGCACAGCTAATCCTGCTGGCTATCCTTTTGCATGTGGCTTCGACGGGGAGAGACCTGGGCCGTCGTCAAGATTTTATCAGTACTTTGAACCACTGTACCAAACTCCTCACCTCTACCAGCAGCATCATCACCACCATTACTTGAGAAATAGGTCGCACGTGAGGAACATGAGTTGTGGGGCAATTGTTCCTCTGACCTCTTATAGATACAATTCTGCCGCTGCAGCCGCTACCGCAACGTTGGCACCTTACAGAGGAGCTCGAAATCTGACAACCGCCCCTACGTCAACCATGACAAGCGCCGGATGTAGCTTCAGCAATTCAAAGGAGGACAATGAAATGCCAATTTCCATTTCGTTGGAGCAAATCGCCTCGTCGGATGTGGACGAGGAAATTCTTCTGGAGGAGGAAAGTGATCAGGAAAAGAAAGACTGGGCCGCAGCCATCGCGAGCGTTGACAATGTGGATCAAATCAAGAGTGGAACAACAAGCGCCCACGACAATATTGGCACAAAACTTCAAACTTTCACTCTCACCGAAAGTGAAAACGAGAACTGTGATGAGAATGAAAGTGGAGTCGTTGGAGAAATGCAGCGGAGGAATGGAAATAATAACGTTGATCTCACGAACGCTCTACCATTATCGTACATCGGTACCGCAGTCTAGGATTAAGATTAAGAGATTTACAAACATAAAACCACACTACATGCTATAATATTCTACATACCTAATATTTGTGTCGAGTTTCCTTTTCCCCCGGTAGCACCAGCAGAGACACACAATCGGTGTATTATGTTCTAACCAAAAACCCATGATGACATTACTTACTTACTACGGACTTCCAAGATTACATGGTGTCAATGTATATATCCGTAGTAAAAAAATACGTTGACTTAGCTAAGCTATCGTTTTTCTGTTTGCATTTAGACATTGCCAAAGACAAGGCTGTCGTATTTACCTACACACATTCACACATTATTCAATGAAATATTTTCATGTATGTATATGATCAACGGAAAGAAGACTGTCAGCGAATCGTGTGTAATCAAATATTGTTAAACTGAAACATTTTTATATTTTGAATGAGTGTAAGGTCAACGCACGTGATTTATTGAAATGAAGTATATAAAGTATTTATATTATATTTGATCCAATCAATGGAAACTTGAGCAGCGTGCCGAGTGAATGTCTGTGTAAACAATTTCAGATTGAAAGGAAATTTTTTTGGTCAGTGTTTGTTATGTTGCTGTCATCAGAGCAGACAAACTGAGTATTATTTGTTATATAATCTTGTCCATCGTACTTTGTCCACCGGGCGAGTGAGTGTTAGGTAACATTCCCCTCTCCAATGTTTGCTGTGATATTTGATGCATAGCAGTAACGGCACAAAAACTACATAGTACATGGCTGTTTTCTACTTTGACTGGGGCATTGAATTACAAAAAAAAATGATACGTTGTATTGATCTCCTTCGTCAGCCTTTTGTTGTAGGAAAAGTTTCTCAAACGACGAAGCAAAATGAAGACTTGAGTTTGATCCATACAAAACATCTACTTTCAAATTAATCTTCGTCAGCCTTTTGTTGTAGGAAAAGTTTCTCAAACGACGAAGCAAAATGAAGACTTGAGTTTGATCCATACAAAACATCTACTTCCAAATTAACCAGCCCATTCGTGAACATCAGAAGATATCAAGTTCGCAACCACAGGTGCTTTTCGTCTTCCTGCTTTTGATGTCCTTTTTTATTAAAAAAAAAAGTGAAAAGAATAGTGATCACTAGGTTGGTGAACAGGTCCGAGGCTGCATACTATACCTACAAATCGTCATCTAGAACTTTTTGGGTTATGGTTACTTAAGCAGTGTCAGGAAGAGCATCAATTTTACCCTTGCTCACCTTTTTCTTTGAAGTCAAACTCAGTCAGTCTGCTCCTCTAGGAGAACATGGTAAATCTGATATTTTGCATAACCTGATGACATGCACTCAAGCTTTCAAACTAATGATCCTTTTAAGCAGTAATGGTTTCCTTTCTCTTCGAGTGAAGAAAGAAAATTAGGCGAGTTCATAGAGGGTTTACTATTACTTACAAAGGAAACCCAAAGTCAGCGATTCTGATTTACCTAATCTCTCAGCTCTTCTCTTCGTGAATCGAGTTCAATGTGTCCTATGTCCTAGTGTCGACGTCCATATTCTATATCTGTAACATTTATGTTTCTTAACTCCGTGAATTATGATTTTCATTACTTGTCACTAGATCCAGCATTAATATTGTACTCATGACGTGAGTGCAGTAATTACTGCAGAGTAGCTTGAAATAAATTTCACAATTGAACCTACAATTAGCTAAAATCTTTGGGATAACCATTTTTCGCTCTTATTGATTGGTCAATTTTATACGGAACAAGATCCGTTTTATTTGTCTGCTCAGCCAATAGTTCTGTGACATCAAGCCAACCGTTTATTAATTATGCGACCTACGACTAAACGGCTACCTTTTTATCTACCGAGAAAAAATACCCGTTTTTCTTCAAAATCCACTAAAGCACAGAAAAATTTGCTGAAGATACTATAAAAACCACGACATTATGACAAATTAACAAGTCACTTTCACATTTCAACTGGCTTATTTATTCTTGAGCTTTCGCCAGACTATAAAAATCGTTTTCTGTCTAAAAGATTCAACTATATGTATGCAGACCAAGATTTTGCTTCGTTGAGGGGAAACTGAGACTACTGTGCCGAGGAGTACGGCAATCTCTGGTATACACATTATTATGTAGTAAAAGTGAAAAGATGAAGATCACATTTCTGCTGCATAGCCGCACGTTCACTCACTCGTCAAAAATTTTATGCATGCTTCCTTGTAGAAAACAGTACTTTCCTTTGGGATACAATTGTGGTAGGAAGCTTTATTCCGAATGCTCATTAATAATTGCACAAGATTAAGCTGCCATGTACAATGTTCGCGCAGTGGGTTGACGAGGATCAGAGTTATACATGTTCACAGACGCATGAAGTACATACGTCGGCTAATTAACGATCACTCATGCTAGAAATTAATTATGTTAGTAATTAAAAACGGTTGTAAACTAATTATATTTGTTCTGTCTCTGCGTATTAGTATTAGACTGGCTCCGATTTCATGGTCACAGATGTTCAATAAAGTCAACTGTAAGTAAATGTTGCATATTTTCTGAATGTGGATAAATTTTGCTGCTACATATACCTATTAATTCGGTATCAATTTTCAAAATGCGATATGAATCTTTCAGCGTATATTTTTATCATAAATGTTTTCAAATTTGGTTAGGTGGCGAGAAATGTCTGTGGTAAATAAACGTAACTCATGTTAGTACCAATTTAACCTGTGCTATTAGTCACTGGTGGTTTTCAAGTAAAGGTTCGAAAAATATGTTGTACTATATTACAAGCTACAGTATGTACTGCATCGGTATTATAAATCCATAGATTAAGGAAAATTAAATTATATTCTTACTAAGTCTTACTTTTACTTAGTACATAGTATATGTGATTGGTACGGCCGATCATATTTAATTTTCAGGACAAATGCGAATGAGAAACGGTTGTTAACCGCCTGTAATCTAACTGATTATTGCGTACTTGTACTTCTTTAGTGTGCGATCTGTATTGTCCTAATAAGAGTATGGAAATTCTTATTTCTTATTCTATGGTATTGTCAGATATTACTATATGTTAATAGAAAGATTAACAGTGGAAAAATATGAAAAATAAATGATTCTGTATTTATGATTATCTATTAGTGATTAGTAACAAATGTCGGAATTTTTAAAAAAAACAGTATTACGAGCTACAGACATTATTGCTTACGTGGTAAGAAACCACAACATTAGAACAACTCACCAACGGAGCAAAGTGAGAATGTCTGTTTATGCGACTCAGGTAAAAAGGAAGGAATTTACACAAAGAGCTGCAACGAAAGGTGCGAATTATTTGAGTGATATCTTTAGTTCATAGACGTACATTAGTGCGTAACATGAATTTGGCGGAATGTGGGAAGTTCATCGATTTGTCTGCAAAAAAAACTACCTTATGTACACAGCTGCGTGAATTATATAATAAGCAACGTGTATCCAAGTAAAAGCTGGAATTTCTGCCTGCTGGCACTATGAAAAAAGTTTGTACGCTCTATACCGAAGCTCGGTCAAAGTGTTGTTTAGAATAACTCTTGCTTCTTTTTCATATAAAAAGCATGAAAACCGCATCTCAACATCCACTTTTTGGAACGCATACTTGCAAATGTGGCTAATTAATGAGATTCAACGTGGCCGGTCCTTTTGTTGGAAGACAATAATAATAAACTTACAGTAAATGCTATAAATAGGTTTCGGGTGGACCACCTCATGATCTTTTCCCCATTTATGCTAGCATTCTTTAATTTGTCATACGAGTTGCAATGCAATATTACACTTGCACTTGGATTCAGGTTAACTCTCAAGTCTCAACCAATATTACAAATACAAAAAATGTCGCCTTACTTTATTAAGGTATTTCTCACCGATTTTTCGTTTCACGCACACCATCGAAAGAAAGCAAGTACCATGCCAAGTACTGCTTCTCTTTAATATCAGTCATCAGTCATATTTATCCGAATATCTCACCTCATTATCGATTATCAGATCAATTAGATCTCAATAATTTGGGGCACGGTAGTTGCTGATATGAAAATTGTTTAACTAGAAACGGATGGACATGGTCAGGCCTACTCCATAAGTTGCCTTTCACTCGTATAATGAAAGCAAGGCGAATAGAAGGGAAAGTTGTGCAATACATTTATATTGATCCCAAATTCGTGTGAACAAAAGTATATAAGAATGAAGACTACGAGGTTTGTTTCTCAGCTTTTTTCCATTTTGTCAAAGAGCTTGTAGCCTCGAGTTCCTTTCCGACAGGCTTAGCAAAGCTTATGCCCTTAGTGTTTTTTCTGCCTTAAACTACTTCAATATTATCATAATATTTCCTGTTTTTCTGTTAAGAGCGTAGGTATACGCAAACTCGGTGAGAGTCTAGTTCGTGCATGAGAGAGAAAGAGGAACGAAGAATCCTACACTTTCTACAAACCGAGCTTTTTAATACTTTTAGACGGCATTTTACGAAATACTTTTTCTCTGACTTGCCAATTTTATGATAATTAGCTGACACTGTCTGTTTGTATCCTCTGTATGTCCTACTATTTAAATAGAGTCAATGTTGTTTTCTTTCACATGCGAAAGAAAGTTCTCGCTCCACTAATTTACTTACAAACTTCACAGCTTCTTCACTCTTTGCAACTGTACTTTCTCTACGCCTTCAGCTTCGTTAGTGTGGAGGAAACTAATGACCTTGAGAAATCCTCAATTCGTCGTTTCGAATATATTAAGAAAAGCCTCATTATTACAAAGATTTATTGCGAATCTCTTCCATCCATGTGGCCATTTGTCCCTAAAAACTTTAGCATTTTCACAACTTGAGCCCTTAAGAAAAATTGGTGTGGAAATATGCAAAATCTTAAACTTTGCACAAAAAAACATAGGAAGGTATTGATGCTGAAATATTGTTATTCAATCTTGATTGTGGGATTCAATTACAGTCTGGTGTGTATCGTTGTTGAGGGCACTGAGTGGAATCTAATCGCTTTTGAATAGCGAGATTGGGTTGCGTAAAAACTTCATCTTGGGTTCATCTGAAAATTTCCAAAGCTAACTCTTTATTAGAATTGGCTGATGTATTGCGTTTTAAGGAAGTAAAACATCTTAGCATAAAGCAGTGTGGCAATTTCTCTGTCGATGTACACACAAAAATCAGTCACGGTAGAGCAATTCATGACTCGTCTTGTTAGTAACTTGAAATTTATTGTAGTTCATCGTTATTAATTTTAATAAGGTTGTCGCATTGTGTAAAACTTAAACTCGTACGCTAATAATTTCATATTATATATTACGGTGCTATAATAAAAATGAATTGACATATTATTACATCAGTTATAAGAGGTATTGGTGTATATTAATTAATATTATTACGGAATTCAGTAATTTATTCTTATCAGTGGGATAGTTGTCATTACTTCTTATAGTGTGCCGTACGAAATCAATATTTCTGATATGATATAACGGACTAAATCATTATAAAGTTATTTATATAAGAATTATCAATGTAATATGTAATGAACTAAATTATTGACTACTAGAATATATGATGATACATCAGAAAAGCTAGGAAATAATATGTAATTTTTAAATTGTTATAAGTATGTGTCTGTGACAGTGTTAAATTACCTGAACGTATATTTAATAAAGAATATCATGCGATCTATGAAAGACCTACCAATGCATTTGATTTTGGACACAAAGTCGGACCACTGTGCATGTTAAAAATACATCGTATTTAATGGTATCTTTTCTTTATCTTTGTGCTCAGAGTAGGACAAATGCAAAAATAAAGCATTTACTCTATTTTATAAAATGACTTGATTTTGTTATAAATTATTCTGAATCAGATCAGTTCCACCCAAAATGTAGTGGAATTTAATATTTACTTGTTCATTTGAATTGAGTTCAATGTATATTAGTACGATTGTAATTCAATTGTAGTGAGAAAAAGCGTTTTAAAAACAACGAGATCTCCTTGAGCTCAGAAACGTATGCGATAGCAAAACAATTTTTTACAAAGTCAAAAATGAAAAGGTATAGTGAAAATAAACATCCACATATGATTCTTTAATGTTGGAACTTTTGGATGTTGCTTCTTAATTCATCTACGACAAAGTTAACCTGGCTAACCAGCCCAGCGTCTAATCAAAATGTAGCAATTTACTTAATATTGTCTGTGCTTAAAATGTATGATTCTTGCTGGCGTTTCCGATGTGCATAAACCGCATTTTGAGATGGATGGAAATACAGACTGCCGGCCGAATTGTGTATTGTATTACCTGTATTATGTAATATATATTAATTGTTTCCCTTAGAATACAAGATGATGGTGATGGGCCGGTGCTGAGTTTGGAGTACACGAAATACACAGCTTCAGTAAAGAGTTGTTTTATATCTAAATGGGATTTTGATGGCTTTCTAGACAATCATAGTATGCTTACGATATCCAACTTTTTCCTTCCATGTCATTATGTTCCGAAATTGCACAGAAAACTTGTGAATTACAAGTTGACGGCTGTATGGTTGGTTAAGTTAAAAACTTCAGACACGGCGCCGACGACTCGCCTGCTTTCTGATTTTTCTCATTTGCTTCTATTGCTTTCTGGTCATTTTCCGCGAAACACTATGAGAAACATTTTTGTGCTAACACACTGGCTAAAAACGCAACCGAACACAAAATTGGATCTCCGTTGTAGTGCAGCGCATAAAGCTAACTGTACTACAATTTGAAATGTTCATGAATTCCAGACGTGATACCATTTCCTACAATGAATTACATCATCAAGCGTACCTGCTTTCGTCTCATTCCAGCAGCTCCAAATTGATGCAAAGGAAAGAATGTATGTGTATGAAAACATGACTTCGTTTGAGTATATTAAATACAATATACCTAGGCGGAGAAAGTCGACGAGGATTTCAAGTTTTTCTCTTGTCTAAAATTTTCTTTATTTGTACTAGCAGATATCGCAAACATCTTGGTCTCGAGATTTTCAGGTGAGTTTATGACATTATTAGTTTTTTGCTTTCCCTAAGCGAAAAGTTCTCCCTGATAAAAACTAGTAGTACTACAATGAACCTTTTCATGAACGCCATCATCCCTACATTCTTTACTCTTTACAAATATAAAAAACAACGCGGATTCTTCTATTCTCTTTCCTTGATACGGGAAAAATAGATGTACTTACAAAGGGTAAACGGTTGTTAAAGTATTGAAATATAGTATCAAATATATCATTCATAATTAACATTATGTTAACAAACAAATCATAAACGACAGACAATGTACCATAATTTCATGCATCTTTACTTGGACCCAATTTTTTATTCGATTTGCTTTACTTGTTTGTATAGATATCTCTGGATAACACGCTTCTCTGCAGATCAGCTCTCTGCCTCTGTGGACCTCAGAGATAGACAGCTCATTTACACCACAGATGCACGATAAAATTCCTCCCCAGCATCGTAATCTTCACTAGAACTAATGTAGATGAGTGCAATTGTTATATATGATATCAACGAGGAAAGCAATCTCAGAACCTAATGGACACAACAAGACAAGACAGCGTCTGTCTACAAAACAGAGCTAGGATATGTCTGTACATATAGGTGTATTCTGAAGTGCAAGAACATTAGAGGAACTATGTGACGCGACTATTCACAGTTTCTGGGTTGAGACTCTTCACCAAAACAAGTGTCTAAATGTTTGAAACTCATTATCGCACTGCCGTCTTGCTGCAGAAATGATGTCGTTGTTGATCTCATTCGTGAATTCAATGGATACAGAACGTTACTAACAAAATAAAAAAACTTTTCAGTTTTCGTGTATTCATCCATTCAGAGCTTCACCATTGAAAATCAAAAGGCGACTTTTACTTTGCCTGATTTCTATCTGATGATGGCGGTAGCTTGTTTCGGCTTTTCAAAGAGTTTACCGGAATCTTAGGCGATACACATAAGTATAACACATAATCGCGATTTTGCCATAAATGGGCGGGGCTGATGTAAAGTAAATGGTAAAGGATTTCAGACCGGAAATCGAGGAGTAAAACGCTAAAATATTGACTATTTGTAGTTGGTTAGAGCAATTATAAACTATGCCATTTTGTTCGTTACTCTATCCTGCATCTTTCAGTTAGATTATGCAGTCCAAAACGACAAAATCGATGATGGAAGGCTAGGGTGAAGTTGAAGCACCTTTGAATAATGTGGGAGATCCTACTTAGCAATATCACCAGCCCTGTGCAGTTTCAAAGGTTCAAACCAACCATGCGTTAGTTATGTCGAAACCATCCCCAATTCCAAGGCATTTGCCTATTATGTATGGTTCCCTCCACCCCTACACGTACTTTTTTGCTTTCGTACCCCCTCCACTTCATTCCATGTATCAGTCACTCAATCCTCGCCAAAATGAGTTTTAAAAAAGTTTTCACTACAAATTTATGAGCAATTACATTAAAAACAATACAAGCACATGCCGGATACATAACATTTTCGTTTAAAAGAGTTATCTTGTCGAAAGCAAAATTACAATTACCATATTGATGCTCGAAAAATGTCACACCACTCGCATCCACATCCAATGATTGTTCTTTGTTTATTTTCGGTAACATTAGATTATAGATGATAACGTGCCAGTTATATTGACAAACTAGGTTTTGTTGCACTTCATTCACTCACGTCACATCCACCTCAATCCCTTGTGGGCCAAGGAGAATTTTGGTAACTATTCCAGAAAAAAACACAATCTACATAAACCCATCCATGTTCTGCTTTGGTTGCGGTTGCACGGTACATGTTATCGCGTCCACAAGACGAAAGACCAGAAGGAAATCGTCAATCGTATCGTAAACTGAATTACCAAAGGAGCCGACAAACACTGCATATAAGGTGAGTTTATTACCTTGGCTGAAAGAAGCGTATTAGCCACCTACTATGTGTTCTTCGCACGTTCCTAAGCATATTAACTCCTGGTATGATCAAACCGGAGATGAACTCTAAAGATTTTATTGAACCCATTCACTTTTGTTATATAGCATAACAACAGAGTGTAGACATGCTTATTTTTATGAAGAAAATAAATACACTGGAGTCCAGTTTCTTGAGGCAGGTCTACATACAGGTTCAATAGTAAATGAGAAAGCAGTCGAAAGTGACTTAGAAAGTTAAAGAACACAACAAGTCATTCTCTAGTATTACCTACACAGAAAGTATTCAGACAAGCATCCTTTCCTACTAAAATATTTCAGTTGGACGTGGCCAGTCGTATGTATGTCGTATGTATGATGGAACTGGAAGAACTCGGACAATTATTGTAAAAAAAAAAATAAAATAAAAGCCTGATTTTGTAACATGAGGTTTCCGAGGTTTAGCGAGGCTTGGATGGTGTAATGTTTGGTAAGAAGTAAATGTGTCTGTTGTTTACATAAATAAATCATATAAGCTTTTGTTTTTCATGTGGTTTTTGTCCTGCTTTGGTGCGCTTCACTTGTGCTACATCATATAATACCAAAACTCTTAGGTGACATTATATGAATGTACATGTGATTATTGAAAGCCAGCAGAAGTGAAAGTGGTGAAAAGTAAGAGAAGTAAGAGGAAAGCCGAATATGAGGCTAATGTAAACTTGTAAACTAAAAGGTCATAGCCCCAGGGACATTCAACACATTCATTCAAGTGAGAGTCACAATTACCCTGAATCTACATATTTCGTGTTTACTAGTCCCAGTACTCAGTGAATCGACAACGTAATTCGACGTACGCATACATCTGTACCAACTGCAACGTAGTACTACCAAGGATTGAATCACGTAAATACGCACAAAAGTGTTTTATAATCTAAAGTAATGGTGAAAAGTAAATATGAAATGTCACTTACTTGACAACTTTCCAAATGCTATGCGTGCTTTTTCGCAAAGTGAACAGACAAAATGTTGAACCAGAAACCTTAGCTTTTTTATATCGATCTCCACTCCAGGAGAATTACAAGAACAATTCAACCCAACCGGTACACGCGTGTGCGACGAACATGTTCGCAGGCGTTCTGTACTTATAAAAGACGCCTTGTCACCTCATCCATTCTTCCTTCAGCCCAATCCCACCTATTAGTAGCTGTCCTTGAAGAAAAGTTGAGAGAGGGAAAAAAGGATCACTTTAGCAAATCCTATTGCCTTTGACACTCCTATTGTTCCCACTGTAGTACGAATATTATTCAATAGAATGCTAAATGGAAGTTAGTTTTGGAGAAAAGCTAATAATTTCATTAAAAATTGGTAAGTATAGATCTTTTAGGTACTATACAACCGCAGTACAATGCTTGCTTGAGATCATGGATTTGTAAAAGTAAAAAGGTATTTTAGACTTCATGGTATTCCTCCATAATGGTTCCTGCCCAACTTCAGCTTTACAACAGTTTACAGAAAAGGTTTCTGTGAAGCTCAAATTGAAACAAGTCAAGGCACCACAGTTCGCTACCTATGACATTCGAAGGGGTAAGTATTGACAGTGAAAGTGAAGCTGGGAATTGGAAGCAAAGAAGTTTGACGAAGGCTTCATCATCATGAAGCGTTGTGTGTGGCTGCAAAATCTAAGAAAAATTGACATTGATCAATTGGCAAATGAATCCCAACGCCGTACTTTTTGTCTCTGCCGTATCATTCGATTCAACCGATTTCGAAGAAAAGTAAGAAAACCAGTTAAAGTAAATGTAAAGTTCGCCGGTTCTGAGCTTCAGCAGACTCTATACAGGGCTTTGGGCGGTGAAAGTGGATAGTTTACGAGAAATGCACCAAGGTAGTAAACATATTTATTGATCCATGTGTGATAAATACACTATGGATCGTAACCTTCCGTAATATATGCATCTGTCACTTTGAATGTTTATCACACTTTCATACTTGCACTTATACCGTACTTACTGCTTTGCTGGAATTGTTAACTTCTGACTCACATCTTGAAAAAGTCAAGTTGGAGTGAATAGTGCATTAATTTAAGGCTAAATTGGAAGCTAAAGCATGGAGTCAAGCATCGGGCTTTAAAAAAACTAGTTACATGCGCGCGTTACGCAGCAAGCTTTTTTATGTGTTATCGCCGCTTCATATACATAAATCTATATGTACGTATATTTTAAAATTTAAACTCAACGACTCCGTATCAGCGTGGTCAACCTTAGAATAATTATTAATTAATAATCTAATTAAAACCTCGTTGGATTCAACAGGACTAAGTTTAGCGATATTGCTTTTAACTCAGCACAAAGTAATTTAATTGTATAAACCACTCTGAACCTCTGACTCTGCTGAACCTTCGACGTAAAAGAGAATTTCATATAAAGCCGTCCCTTTAACTTGACCCTTCATCCAAATAATGCCTTTATATGTGACCTATTAGCATGATCATTTGATCATGCTGTAAATGGATTTTTCTTTTCGATCCAACGATACAAAAATTATTACTATCGCGAGATAGTAATAATATTCTACATTTGGTCTGTCCGTTTCTTTGTCCGTCGCTCTATAACTTGAAAACGCTTTCGAATTTCGGGACGAAACTTGGCACACATACTCTACAGATAAT
>JAHZMW010000592.1:0-17670 GCA_027743745.1 Alloscopus bannaensis | reverse complement strand
TGGTGTCAGAGCTTTGCCCCAAACAAATCCAGTACCATTCGATAGGGAATGAAAAATTCTACCACCCTACCAAATTTTATCAAAATCGGGTCTACGGGGGTATTCCGGTTTTGTTCCGAACTATTTATCTTTTATCCTCCTAGGGTAGGACTACATGGAGAAGCAGATGCTAATTTCTCACACCCTATGTTACATTACATTCATCAATCACAGTCACTATTCACTAAATGTGCATAGTTTTCTACAAAATAAAGATTCTCTGGTTTCTTCCACTGAAGTGTAGTTCACATTCAGAGAACAAAGAGATTTCTTTCTCACACGCCTTCAGTCATAATTCATGATACCGTAACCGTAAGTAAGAAAATTCACATACAATGAAACTAAGAAAAGTTCTTATTTCTTATCCGACACAAGCCGGACGGATAATCCCTATTACAGACTTAATTGAAACTACTCATGGTGGTGATTGGCATATAGTACATAATAAATAATATACGGCAAATTCGCATTGCAAATCGTACCGACGCTTTGATAGACTATATAATGGTTTAATGGTATACACTTTTGCATGCAACATTTTGTACGGTATTGATCGTGCCGATATATTGTCCCATTCCTAACCCAAATGTAAACACTCTTCTCACGAGTTTCCCTGATTCACCACAAACATCCATTTGTTACCGGCACTTCTATTTTGCCTTCTCGCTTTATTATGGACAGTTTGCTTGAATGTAAGTATCTGCTCACAAAAATGAGATGCCCAGAGAAGGATAGTAAGGCTTAGATATATTATACGATATACGAATATATTGTTGAATGCATTGGATTTTCCTGGATGTGCAGATTGGATTGTGGATACTTTTGGCTTGTGGAATTCCTCGATTGCCGGAATGTATCCAACAACAGACGAACATCATCAATACTTTGATTCTACACAGACACACTTGATACGTGCTCACCTCGCACACGTTTCTGTATTAGGTGTCAGGTGAAACGTAGTTCCAATGTTAAACAAGCTTACATTAATTAGGATTAAGTGACACGAAATGTCAAGGTTTTGTCTACGCTTGTTGTGACAAACTGGAATGGTTTTTGTATAGATCGCAAATACATTTCAGTTACGTGCTGGAAATCGATTTGAGTTTGTTGACGAGCTCAGTATTTAAGAATTGAATATTTTGTCTCCAACGACTTAATTGGAGAAATTCAACATGTTTAGAAGGATTGGCACGCAGTTCACTGTGCACAGAAAGTGCACAATTCCGTTGTGTAGGTTGGGAGAATTGAATGTTCCTGGGAGTAGGAATTTACTTGTGCGGAAATCATCTACACAAGGTGCGTTTATGTGAGTCATTTTATATGAATTGAGAACTTTATGAACTCCTTACAGTTCCGTCTTTTAGCAATAGCGGAGTGTTCACAATGATCATTATTAGATCTCCTAAAATCGTGAGTTATACATATGCATTTTTACGATGTACAGGAAGTTACAAGAACCTGATTGTAGACCGTGTAAAAACGATCACAACGATAGGAATCAACAGACCGGAGAAGCGGAACTGTGTTAACTTGACCACAGCTCGAGAGCTTCATGAAGCTTTTAAAAGTTTCGAAAGTGACAGCTCGTCGACGGCCGCTGTGTTGTATGGAAAAGGGGGCAACTTCTCCGCGGGTCTTGACCTGAAGGAAGTCTCTGAATTTCCGAATGACTTTGATTTCATTGCTACGCAAAACTATAGCCCGAGAAATCAAGAAGGAATTGGTCCGATGGTAATGAAATTCTTATTCAAGTCACAAGTAGTATAAAACGGAAAGAGAGTATGCGTCTCTTTTATGGTTATGGCCTCGACCTTGGTGTAGTAAATGTGTTTTATAATATACTCCAATACTTTTAGGGTCCATCACGGAGAATATTTTCCAAGCCTGTGATTGCAGCAGTGTCGGGGTATGCGGTAGCCGGTGGAATGGAAATAGCACTAATGTGCGACTTGCGGGTGGTAGAAGAAACGGCAACGTTTGGTATATTCTGCCGTCGATTTGGTAAGAGAAATTGTAAATTATATAATACCACATTTTCTCCTGCGCAGTGGGTGGTCTACACATTTGCACGTAACCAACAGGCGTTCCTCTGATTGACGGTGGAACGATTAGGCTGCCGCATCTTATAGGATTGAGTCGTGCTTTGGATTTAATCCTAACTGGAAGACCAGTCAAGGGGAAGGAAGCAATGCAAATTGGACTTGCCAACAGATTAGTTCCTACCGGGTCATCTTTGAACGAAGCCGTAAATCATAATTACATTTATGGTTTAATTTTTAATATATTCAATGTTTAATCCGAGAGTCTGAGAAAAATTGCGTTTATTTGTTGCAGATCAAACTAGCGCAGGAAATTTCAAGCTTTCCTCAAGAATGTATGAACACTGACAGATCAAGTGCCTATTACGCCATGTTTTCGGCACAAACCTTTGCCGAGTGTATCGAGAGAGAGATGAAGCAAGGACTAAAAATTATACATAGGGTAACTTTAAGTCAAAATCAATTATTCAGACTAATAGTTTTCTCGTAATGTCAAGTATCAAAAAATTGAACTTTCTCTCTTGTTCCGTGCATAGGAATCTGTTAAAGGTGCTTCAAAATTTGTTTCTGGAGTTGGTCGACACGGGAAATTTGATGATGGGAAATCGTCGTAAACCTGAATCACTACATACCACTGTCCTCATTTAATTCCATGAAAGACACTAAATATGTAGGTGCAATAATGTAATCTACACTTTTACATACCTTACCAGGACTTTCTTTAAAAACTGGAGAAAGTGTATCAAACTAGCCCGAAATAAATTATTACAATATAATGTCGCGTATACTTCAATTTGAATGAAAGATGCTAAACCAACTCCATTGCCAGTTTCTGATGAGCTTCCAAATTAGTATTTATTGTACCAGTTGTATCACAATTTATTTGGTACATGTTACCACTCCAATACCTGCCCATCATATTGTAAAACACTACCTGACTGACTGGAATCTACAGTGTTAATCACAGCGATAACTCCTCGGTTAACAAAATTGCAGAGTTTTTAGTTTTATCAATGATAAACACATATAACAAGCACAAGTAGTAAAATAATTGTGTCTACCCGTGAGCACCGTGAAGCGTAGTAACCTCCGCTTCTATTGTCAGATATGCAGCCAAGCTTTGAGCAGTAGTTTACTATGAGTCCTTTCGCATCATTATTGGCGTTGCCTGCTACAAGTAATGGAAGAAACGCCTAAAAGCCCACACAGGTTTTCATTATTACATTCAGACAAAAGTTTGTAAAAGTTACTTGCTCTTGAGCTGACCTGAGTTAACAAAATGGGCCCTACAGTATTCACGCGATAGAACTCCATCATGATCGTTTCCGTAACAGTGGGCAATGATTGATCTTCCCCTCTAAATATACCAGCATTGTTAATTAGGTGTTGAATACCTTCTCCATTTGTGACTGTCTCAACCTCTCGTACTGCGTCGGAAAACGTTCCTGTATCGGAAACATCTGCAAATTAAAGGATGTAAAAACGATATCAACTTCTCATGTTTTGCTTTGGCTTCAACTTCATGACATAGGCATGTGCTACAAGGTTACGGATTCCAAAAGGAAATTTACCAATTTTCATCACATGAATTCTAGGATCTCTGCCTGCAATTGCATTCAACTCATCGGCTTTATCTGGATTCCTGCAACTTGCAAATATCTTGCCGGGATTACACGTTTTGATTAGCTGCTTCACCATTTCCAATCCTAACCCCCGATTTGCACCTGTTATAAGGATTCTAGAGTTGGAAAGCCGACTCATTGTCACTGTTCTGTGTAGTGTCCTCTTAATAATTTGTTTGCAGTGCAAATGGACAGTTTTTCCATGTGAAGTTCAAGAGTGTTGTCAGTCAAACTTGACGATTACCCAGGAGTTTCAAGTTCAAGGGTACACAAATTTCGACCATGTGTATGAGCACACACTTATTGTACACAAATTACTGATGCTACTACACCTCGTCAGTTAAATTGATTTCTTCAGCTTGTCACTATTTGCTTTATATGCATTCTATTCAATCTCCGATCTAAACCACCAAAACATGATAGCAAGCAAGTCACATGGACAGCATCTTTGCATGTATGCACTAATTTCATTCTAGCATCACGATTCCAAGAGTCTGCTCCGCTACTACTAATATCACTAGCATTGATAATTTATGAAGTTTATGGAACATTTTTCTGGAACTCTGAACGGAGTCTCACAAAGCCCCTTTTATAGCATGAGTTTATAGTAGCAAACTCCGAACGTTTAATACCGCTGGCAAACCTGACCTCTGATTTTTCACATAATATGCTGACTTTGTCTGCGTTTTAGAAGCCAATCCATGCTGGCGTCTGCAGTAATACGCGTTATGTCGACAGCTCGCTGTCTTTTTGAACTATTACGGCCACGATGGCTTTTTTCACTCCGGTACGCGAAGTTCACATTGCGTACATATTGTTACTCGAAATTCGTAATGGTTGATTCTCGCCTACAGTTTGAATAGGGTGATCACCAGATTCAAAAGCAAACCAACATGAAAATATCAGGCAAGACACCTAATCGGTCCTAAAGAACGGCCAGACAGAAAATATTTGATTTTAGCTTTCCTTCATTAGTTCCTAAAACTAGAAATTCATCGAAAAAGTTAGCAGAAACATGTGATGCATAAATTCACCGAAAAGTCAGGACGGATCAACGGAAAGGCATTGAAATTTAGACTTCATTAGCGATCGGTTTATGTGAAAAGTTAGTCACCAGTCATGCATTTATTATCAATGAAGAAATCCCAATATTTTTACTGGAACATGCACTTTTTTATGCTTACGGTTCCAGCGAACACTAGAAAGATATATTACTATATGCATACTGTCACAGTTTATCTGCGCACGTAATCTTTCCACAGAAGTGGGAAGTTCCACAATTCTAAAATGATGCTGATATGCGGGGAAATTGGGTTTGGAGGTCAGTCAAGTAGAGAACTTTAGACGAGACAAACTATCGTTTTCTGCGAAATGAGCATTATTGAGCTGAACACATTCTGGTTCGTGGTATGCTAGAAAGCAAAGCAGTAGTATTCCCACTTTTTCCAATTCTCAAAACTATATCTATCCAACAAGTATAAACCTTCAGTGGAAACAGTTACATAACAGGCGACTCGAGTCACCTTTGGAGTGGTTTCTAATTCCAGTTTGTGACGTAAGGTTTTTGGTTTTTATAACCAAGAAAAGCCTAGCAGCTATCTGTGTATTGTTAGTCACGAAAGCCACAACAAATATAACTTTAGACATGTATGCCCCAACAATAATCCTGACAGCCTTCCCAAAAACCGTTCTCTTTGATAGCGTAGCAAAAAATTTGCCTAATCTACAATACATGAGGACTAGGAAGATTTATAAGCTATTTCATTGGTATTCGTATTAGCAAAGCAAATAAAGTGCTGCAGGACTTGATACTTTTGAAGTTCAAACTGCTGTCACTGTAGATCATTCTAAATGCTAGCACCGTAGCAGCACGTGAACGTCACAGATTTCCTCAAATTTTCTGTTGCTACTAATTAGAAGATGCGAGTTGCGATGCAATCTGCTGACTTCCGAAATTCCATTTTGAAATACAGCAGAGCCGTACCTCGTCCACCAATTTGCTTGGAGAAGCCGTTAGAGCAAAAACTGTTGATTACGATTTATGATGACGCGGATCCTGTGAGCCTTTTTCGCTACTTTTGCAATCCTCTGCTGACCCAGGCAATAATAATTGCATGGCTGCCACACGTTTCTATTTTGGTGGAAGGATGAGCATCGTCATATGAAAACTCCACCTCAACACCCCAATAGTGAAGCAAAGTCTAGAAAAAACTAGCTTACATCAACAATTTGTTCCAGGAACGGCTTCTCCACGAAATGCTCGTCTGCACTGAGCATAAGTCGTCTTCTGTTGAAACTTAAGTATAATGTTCGTAATGCTTAATTGGTAGGTAGCACTTGCAATAATGATTGTAATTTATGCATGTAGGTCGCAGCCCAAAAAGAATGATGTTTGTGTGTGGCAATCCTCCAGACATGTTTAGGAACGGATGAAATTTTCTGGAATTACATGTTTACGTTCTTCACTCGCGGGCGCAATCGTCATAATAAAAAAACTGCATGCAATTTTTAGACACCCAGAGTGTAGCCAATGCTAATTGCTTTCCCTTCGGGCTTATAAAACGGCTTTCTTGCTCGTTCTCAGTACTCTCCTCAAATCATTTTCGTAGCGGATTGTACAAGACGCCAGACGATGGTGGTTCTGACTTTGACACTTTTCTACATTTCTTTCCTTCTTCTGTCACTCCAGACTTTGGATCCAAACATTTCATGCCTACATTATTTCATGCATGAAGCAGTTCTGGAAACCAATAATTTTTTTTGGCTTTAGAGTGGAAATCCACGTCACTTGTTTACATACGACTGTTGCGTGTGTGTGAATGTATAGCAGGTTGGAAACTACTTGCGTACTTTACGGTAGCAAAAATGCCAACATGATATATAAGTAATTCTTCATGCGGCAGCGTCACTTTTTAGCAAAGCTTTACCTGGAAAGCCGATGAGAAATGAATGAAAAGTTGAAGTGAGAATCCTCTTGTTTCCAACCAAAAAGCACTAACCTTCAATTGACCTACATTTCATTGTAATTAGTGGGAAGCAGGTGGATTCACTATACAGTTCAGCAAGTAGCGATAAACTTGAAAAGCCGTCAAATTGGTCGCTCTGAGACCGGTATCTCCACCAACTCTTGGCAGGCCTTCAATGAATCTAAATCTCTTCTCTCCGGGATGTGATAGGAAGAGGCAAAAGATTGCGAAGGCAGAAGAGATAAGTGTGGACGCACAGTCTGCGACGAGCAATTATCTCATGTATGCAGCAAACCACTTTTTTTTTTGCTTGCAAGACATATATTGACACCTGTTGCAGGTATATATAAAAGGCTTTCTCTTCGTAAACTTTGTTTCTTTATGTATTTTTATGTATTTCAATCCGCCGAATGTAGGTGTGTATATATACCTATAATTATTTGCTGCTCGCAATAAATCTGGAGGCCACCTGTATAGATGATGTTGTGGATGTGAGCAAACTAGGTGAAACAAGACGTCTTCGAGAGGAACATGCCAACAGCAACTCAGTCCTGCCTCTGATTCTGTGCGTATGTACAGTTCCAGCAGAGCGGGGTCTTTATTACTTCTTTCATTATTATTATAATTTTGTATTATCTTTTGCGAGGCACTCGCGTGGCTATTTTAGGAATGAACCGAATTAGAAGTTTGACTGGAACTTGGCTACACTTGTGTAATTAGAATTTGTTCGTGAAGAATGATCCATTTGTTTACCCAGGCAGAAAGTCATTTTACAGAATGTGTTCCTAGCTTGGATTCGTAGACTGGATATACCTTGTCTCAATAAAAAACGTGTATCCAAGTCATTGCTCATGTCCGCCTATCACAGTTTTCAAGAGATTTCAAGGTTTTGGCAGCATNGATATACCTTGTCTCAATAAAAAACGTGTATCCAAGTCATTGCTCATGTCCGCCTATCACAGTTTTCAAGAGATTTCAAGGTTTTGGCAGCATACATTTCAGTGTTCCCTGTAAGCAATCGCCGGCCGGCGATTCTGAAGATGTTGATTTTTTAAATCTGCTATTTTGATTTATATGAGATGAGATTAATCCTGAAAACCAGAAAAAGTCGCGCCCCGCTGTCTGAGAGTATCAAAGTGAAGCATCTGTGTAGACTCAGAAAACGTGAGATAAATTCGCCTCGTCTGGTTAATTGGGTTGTGGAAGTTTTTGAATCTCGTTGCTATTCATCTCACATGGGTAAACTTAGATGAAAAAAAAAATGTGAATCATCCAGTTTTGTCTACTGTCTGGTCTACAAAACGACATTTTTGTATGTCTGTACAATTGACGGATACCAGTTTTGTCATAGATCAATGGAACACCAAGCTATGAGTCCCTAAGGGCATGCAAAACCTTGATGGAAACCTGCAAAATTGCCAGACTTTTCGGCGTCTACGAAGGCGTACATTGGAGACGGTAATAAATTGAAAAATTTTTCCGATTCGCCCAAATAACATAAATTCAAGTACAAACACACCTTGCGAGAGAAAGAGCTGCACCTGTTGTAATGTAATACTTAGAAATTACGTCAACTTCTGTAATAAAAAAATAAATCATAAAAAGGGAGCTTAAAATCCAATGTACTGTTGCTTTTTAATAAATCCATACGTAGTCGTCCGTCATCTAGATATTTTACCGCAGATAAGCAATATTCTTAGCTGAAATTATTGAAATACCTTGTTCATTAAAAATATATATTTAACTGGACGTCATTTTGTACACCGGATACTACATTGTTACCTAAATACATACATCAGCATTTGCTTAGCTTCTCATAAAAAGGTGCTAGCACTAATACCCTCGATGATGTGTTAACACCTTTAACACTCATCAACTGGAACCAACACTACTATTAGTGCAAAAAAATACGTGTTCTACCTGTCTTGATTTCTTTCTTTTTTGTTTCAAGAAACTCTGTATAAAGTGTAAAGTGCAATGCCTTGTGTATTTTGGCTTAGTAATTTGATATTGAAATATCTTGTTCATTAAAAATATATATTTAACTGGACGTCATTTTGTACACCGGATACTACATTGTTACCTAAATACATACATCAGCATTTGCTTAGCTTCTCATAAAAAGGTGCTAGCGCTAATACCCTCGATGATGTGTTAACACCTCTAACACTCATCAACTGGAACCAACACTACTATTAGGCAAAAAAATTACGTGTTCTACCTGTCTTGATTTCTTTCTTTTTTGTTTCAAGAAACTCTGTATAAAGTGTAAAGTGCAATGCCTTGTGTATTTTGGCTTAGTAATTTGATCTAGAACTACGGCGCATGTAACATGCCGTTTATTACACGGGATTGGACAAGCTCCAACAGATCCCGGAAATATAGGATCCTCTTTGAAGATAAAATAGAAGATCCGGGAATCATACTGACCCACGCTTTCATACTAAAAACGAAAATATTTTAAAAATCAGTTTCTCCACAAGTACAAGCATCCGTTGCAAACGCTAATTATGTTCTCTGGTTTATAATAACCATTATTCATGTTAATATCAAGGTAACGCATTATACTTTTTTCACAAGAGTGGATTAAACCTTGAAAAGTGAATTGCTTCAACAAATACGAAGCAAGCGCCAATAGGATAAGCCAAAAATGTTGTTGCCGGTTGAATTTCATCTCACTTTTGAATTGTTGACGACCCTCTATCGTACACTATATAGAGTCATAACCTTCTGCTAATAATCAACAGCAGTTCATGGTACGTACTTACTTAAGTTATAGTTGATGATTACCGCCAACACATTTAACCAAAATACCGGATCGTCCAACTAGATGCTGTTCACAATCCCTGGAGAGAAAACCTTGAGTTTTGAAGTTCTAACTGACATTGGTGGTATGAAAACCTTGAGATTTATTCGGTTGGTTGGTTTATATAGAGCTCATTTTGACGCATAATATGCCAAACATGGTGCTGTCTTTGTTAGCGTGGCGTTTGGCAAGGCATGAAATGAATTCCAGAAAAGCCGTTTCAATCATTTTCCTCGCTTCACAGTTTCATTTAGCAGTTTTGGGGCGGCACGTACTCTACGAGGCTTGTCTGGACAGTGGAGGGGGATGTTTTTGCTGCAAAATCTCTACACATACCTATGTCTGCTTTTTAAACAATCAGTCCCTTTTACTTCCAGTTGAACTTTCTCTCAAGATGTTGTTCATCAAACCCTGGCAAGCTAATCAAAGTCTCTCCTTTTTGATGGGAGTTCTACGAAATAGTGTAAGCAGACAGACCAATTGTTGAGAATTTAGCAAGTTTCTCCTTTCGCTCTTACAGACCACTGCATGAAAAAGTACACCAGACAGATTTCTGTGGCTTCATGAAAAAATCATCTTGAAGCGGACTTCTCTCGCAACATAAAACATATCGAGTTCGCTAATAGTGTAAGCGAGAATAAAAAATGTACACATGGCTTACACATATATGGTCATGTAGGTATTCTCATTCTTCAAAGGCATCACATATCTTGCGTGCTCTTCAGAGATTACATTTTGCAATGTAAACGGACGGTATATCAAAATCTCTCTGTTAACTCGTTCGATATAAGTAATGATTATTACAGTGATACAAGATACTCTCTCCTCCGTTCAACCCAAGCTTAAACAGAGGGTAACTAGTCGACAATGGAGGGGTTTGAAATGATTTTGACGAGAGATTTTTGCTCTTCCACTTTTGACTCTTTTGTCCTTCAGTTAACTCTTCATCCATTGCTTGCAGTAAACTTTTGCACTTAATTGGATTCGGAGTAGTTAGAAACAAGACAACCACCAAAAGAGCATCATATCAGGCCTCTAAACTGAGGGTGGCGAGTACCTAGCCGAGTGTATGCAAACCATGCTTCTCGTCCCGAGTTACTGGCTTTCTGAAGATCACTTTCTGACTTGGGCTTTCCTGATTCTTTGGATAGTCACAATAATAATGATTATCACTGAGGAACAGGTAACCCCGTGTGGATTAGCAGTGTACCTTTTGACAGAGAAATCCCAGTGAAACTATAAAAAAAACTTTAAATATAAATCGCAATGTATATATTCTCTCCATTCTTTGAAATAATGTACATATTACAGTAGGCGGGTGGGATGGGTACAAGATCTTCATTTAGTTAGCATTACCACCAAGAGCCGCAAATTTATGCTGGTCTCAGGTACTTTGAAAAAAGGGTGTTGGGAACCAATCAGAGATCGCAGTTGGCTCCGAGCTCAAGGTGACTTGGCGTATAAAAATGAATTCAAGTTGGATAAAAATATACAACTTTATGGAGAAGTACCCCATATTGTCGACAAGATTTCTCCAAGTTTCGCGTTTCATGGTCATCTGGTACAGGTAGAAGAAAAATCTATAAAAATCCACAATTCAGAATAATTTCCAACAGTTGTTGTCAAGCAAGGCAGGCGTCAGCCGCGTGAAACTGAACCTAGGGAAGGTCCCGGAACTGTGATTCCCGCAGGGCGGATGGAACAAAAGTGTCATTATACAGAAGAGAACGCTAACGATATACCTGCATAATCAGGCCTAGCCAGGTAATATACCGTAAGTGTGTAATCAAGAATATTTACAAAATAAGTACAAAAATAACCCAGAGCGAAGTGAGAAAATGACACTAATTTGCGGAATTCCCTACAGCTTAAGCCATCCAGCTATTTTTGAATAAATTAATTGTATACCGGTCCAGAGATTGGTTTCATTTTGTGTGTCCTGTTGCTGATGTGTGCAAATTAAGGGTGGTGTGGTAGCTTCTTCTCCGGCTTCCAACCAATGACAGTGTTTACTAAACTTTAATGTCATCAAAATGTGTGCTAATGCATGTTGCACTGCAAGCATAATACATTTGGTCCTTTTGCACTTTCCGTATATGCAGTGCGGAAAGCAACATTTCATCTCATCTTTTCACATTTTATGACCATTATTGATTGAAGCTAGGTACCTCTGTGTGTGCAACTATGTTTACGTGTCTACGCACAAAACGGACGGCACAGTGGTATGTCTACGAAGAAATGCTCAGGGCTTTCCAGAGGGTGCAAACAGAAAGGGATTGTAGTTGTCAAACATGTTTCACGAAAGGTTTTTGATGGATTGGCTAACAGGTTGCAGTTCAGCAAAATTGCAGCAACTCGGAGATTCAAGTCCTCTGTGTGTGATTATCTTTTGGCATCTTTTACAGTCATAACAAACACGATGCATGATAACAAAAACAGTCAATGTTTGTGGTTTTTATGCAAAATGGGAGTGCGTAAGATTGGTAATCGGTCCTTATCTCTTTATTATTTATAATATAGAGTTTGTATTTGTATCTTACTTCGTTTGTATATTATATTCTTTTACAACATTATAAAAACCTATCTTTGAAATCACTGATTTCTAGCACATCAAAGTAGTAGAAAATTCTTATAGTTAACAATATGACGATGGACGGAATCAGAATAATACTTCCATGTACTTTAATAGTAAAAGTTCCCTACTTCGTCACTACTTTGTCAGTTGGCGTGCTCCGGATGTTTCGTATAAAAAACTAAGACTGGTTGGCTAAAGCAGTCTAATTTCCGTAAAAACAGTCAATTTCAACCCTCGTAGTAATGAAACACAAAAATATGAACTTGAACAACATGACTTGACAAAACACTCTCATCATAGCAAATACACCAAATCCACACCGTATTTACCCTTGCTCTATAAAAAACATATTTTTTGTCACGCTTAAAGATTATTATGTATATAGCATCATTGTGCTTTTCATTCCGGGCTAAAAAATAATACTTTTATAGATTTGTATCACAGTTGCACAATTCAAGATTTCTGTTCGTTTTTTTTGCAATATTTTCCCTCGTTTGTGTAGTAAGTATTCCTGCTCATGTAGTGGGAATGCGGATAATTTAACCTAAATTGTCGTATAAATTTAGAATGAGAAACGGACAACTAGGCGTGAGTGTGTACTGGTCCTAAAATGTGTGTGATATGAGTAGATTCTTTCAGAGTTTCTAAAATACTACATAACGTGATGAATATATACTACCAGAATCTATAGGTAATATGTATATATTATTACTATTCGATCCTATTGATGATTTTGTCGTGTAATAAAAAAGGTATTGCTTGGAATGCTGTGGTTGCGCATTATACAAAAAAAATCCAAAAAAAGATCTGTATGGGTCACTCTCTCCCGGGAACAAATTCTTGATGACACCTCCCATTGTGACCTCTGACCTGACCGGCTGGACAGACATGTGGCGCGTCAAACATGTGCTCTACTTGGCTTTGAATTAAATGTTTATGCCTCGCATGCCTCGTCCTCTCATGCATTCCTGTTCTCGTTCTTATCATTGGATACGCCTCCGCCGAGTTAGATGAAATTGTGAGGACGAACGTTGAGTACAGGGAGAGTCCAACCAGAAATGCCCACAGCATTCCAAACACTTTTGTGGGAGTCCTATGCGAACCAAAAAAGTGAGAATCGGTTGCGAGTACATAAATATTTGGCACAAGAAAACACGCAGTTTTTGTTGTTGTGTTTACTCGACAAATTAGGCCAAAAAAAAGGTATACACACACAGGTTGTGTCGTCGCCAGCACATTCATCTGTCACAGTTGCCCTCACATGGCAAGCTTTTATAAACAAGTTGTCTACTTGATGTCACACGTGAACGGTACGCATAATAATATTGTAATCACAACGAGTCGACGGCTTGACACTTGTGTGTGCATATTTATGGTAATTTATCCCAGCAAACATCTTATTACCCCAAATATTGATATTCATCTTTAACCAATTTGAGAAGGGGACTTACATTTTACTTTGGAGTGTAGCTGTGAAGTCAGTGCTATACTGCTGCTCAGTTGTGGAGTGAGATTTTTAGTCAAGACTTGCTACAAAGACTCTTCCGTCTTGCCAACTTTCACCACGGCGAATATTCTACGAACAGCGACGAGCGAGCGTCTCACAATGGACTGGTTTCTCAACAAACGCTACAACGAAAGCTTGTCTTTCTCCTTCGAAAACTGTTTCTTGTGTCTAATCCTCTGCGGGGATGTGAAGAAAATACAGGAGATTACTAGGGAATAGGAAAAGTTTTCAACTTTTCAAGAGGATAAAACGCGACCGTTCTTGCTGAAGCTCCAGAAGTCGAGTCAGTTTGAGCAATTCAACCACATGCCTCTTTATATATACGGGATCACAAAGGAAATTCTAGTGTGCATATCTACACATTTACCTCGACGTTGATGATGAAGAGGTTTACAGATAGGCATATAGTCGTAGTACTATTAATAAAAAAATTTGCACTGCACTCGTCGTTTTTTGTGCAGGCCGATGATGATCATACGAAGCTTTGAAACCATTCATGTCACTCTGTGTGTACAGGTATGCAACCAGCTATATGCACACCCGTCATCCATCCTCTTCACAAAGTTGTATTAAAAAAGCAATCCTCATCTGTGGATTTGAGTCGTTTGATAAACTGGGGATCTCCCATCTAGCAGCTATGCTGCTGAAACGATATCACTGATATATCAGCTCATGCGTTTGTACTCAACTAACTCACCTCGTGTCTTAGAAAAAATCGTCTCTGGACGCATTCTATGAAATCCCACTTGAAGCAAACGCTCATACTCGCAATGCATATGATCGCCTACAAAAATCATGGCATCATCCTTCTGCTACGGTGGCACGAAGCCGAACGCATCATGAAAGACATGCTTCAAGTAGAGATCAAAGTAAATACAACAATGAGATACATCATCGTTTAACTGGTGAACGGGATGTGATGATGATTAGTTGATAGCTCCTTCGTTATCGAGGTGTACACACAGGAATATACATATGCGAGTGGTTAACCTTCAAAAATATACAAACTCTCTGGACACGCATGGTTAACTTTTCTAACTCAGGGAGCAAGAGGTGTGAAAAAAAATTGCCGGTCTACCTATGGAGTCTTACCAGTCCCGTAATTGAAAAAAATGACATTACGTTGCATGAACTTACGTCAAGTATTATATACAGACGTACAATCAGATTCAGACATGTGCCGACTATGGATAAGCGTGGGGATTTCTCTGACGAAATAATAACAATTTTTTCTACCTAGCTGTATTTTTTTCACCCAAGCGTGACCATACCGGAAAAAAAGTCGTAAAATGGTGCCAATACGGATTCTTGGATGATGTCAATAATAATGCGTACGAGTTAGTGAGACATCGTCTTCAAATTGTTTACTTTAACCGGTTACCTAGCTCGGATCTTTATGTGTGATGCTTACGTAAAAGAACTGCAAGTTTATTGTTTAGTTCACAGAAGTACGAGGATGTAGACTCCATTTTTAGAACTAAAATTAGACGATCACGGACCTAGTGCAATAATGAGTATAATCTATGATGTAATGGTTTCCACGTAGGCTACTCCAAACTGTATGTCGTCTAAAGGTATGTGGATATGATAATATGTTGTCCACGTAAAGATTGCTAACTGCTGTGAGTCACTGAATCGAATTGTTTAAGTGTGACACAGCTGCCCTTTTGTGTGTGAAGGTTACCTTCCTCCTGAGCACACACACACCTTCACACCAATCGTAACGAAAACCATGTGAGCTAGCCAATCAGGTATGAAGCTGGAACATGAATGATTGATTCAACGAAACACTCTAAGTATTTGGGGATTTTCATCGGAAGAGAGAGAGAGAGAAAGCGTCATCAACCGAAGCGAGCAGTAAAGTCGATTGTCCATTGTTAACTGATTTTAGAGATCAATTAATATATACGCATACCAATCTCCTGATCAACACTTTTGCGACGCTCCAAGTCGGATTGGTTTCACCGCAGAGAAAAAAAATGCGTATCTAGTTCAGAGGTTATCAGATTATCACGATAAGGTGTTGTGACACGTTAGTATAAGTGACAAATAGCTTCCCATGTATCTATGTAGGTATGTACATATATCAAAGTTTTACAAATACCGTGTACTCAAAACAGTTGACGTAAATCAGGTGCAGATTGATTGACTGCCAAGGTTTTATCTAATTTCCGTTTGACCGCTCTCGTGCCAGCGACTCACTTATGCTCCTCCCTGAAAATAAACGTTTTTATTAGCTGTTTCCCATGTATTTTATCTGATGACCGTATGTAATATATCGCACACGCTTCTGTAATCGTGTATGTCATCTCTAAACTGGACGAGTAATATTTCAAATGAAAGCTTCTTGATAAAGTTAAGTTAGATTTCTTGCTAAAAACCTAATCCATATAATCCAACCAAACTTGTAAACTTTTCATCCTTTTTAAAAACTTTTTATGAAGGCTTAATCTACATCTCACCTTGCCCTTGTGCTCTCCAACTTTTTGACGTATGAAAATGTGTT
Source organism: Alloscopus bannaensis (assembly GCA_027743745.1). Classification (NCBI taxonomy): domain Eukaryota; kingdom Metazoa; phylum Arthropoda; class Collembola; order Entomobryomorpha; family Entomobryidae; genus Alloscopus; species Alloscopus bannaensis. Next base: position 1,610 of record JAHZMW010000592.1, on the reverse strand, counting down.
TAACACTAAGATCTATTGAGATATTCAAGAGTAAAATAAGTATGTCAACCTGTTCCCAAACGCGATTTTGACTGCCTGACACACTTACAGACAATGGAACGAAGGATAATAGGGAAAAGCGCGGAATTATATGACATAATTAGTATCTAAAGCTTATTGTCTGGTGGTCTGCCAAAAGTGTCACAATGTTGAGGAATGAAGCACTTTTGGATACCTAGAAAGCAAATAAATTAGAGTCTACTTGAATTAAGCCGTTTGTTCAAAGGTGAAAATGAGGACACATATGAACCCAAGTTAAGAGTAATCATCATCAAGTATTTTATTCTTTATCAAAAGTGCTGCTGTGGCTTCTAGGAAGTGAACACTTCTCATCACTATCATACTGTTGTCCTTGCTTTTTTTGGTGTATGATGTGTGTATGTGGACTGTGGAGTATATGTTAGATATGTGTAAGACAAAGCCTTCTTTTGTAAATTATAACAGACACATGAAGAGAGAGTAATATGTCGGTGATAATAGAATTATTATGATAAAAGGACACAGCCACAATGGATGACACTTTCAAAAGGTTTCGGCGATAAATGCCTCAAGAACTTAAGGTATTGTGAATGCAAATTGTACTCTGCAATTTCACGACCACCGAGATTGTATGACTTGACTTGTATTGTGTATTACTGTCTTTAGTCTGACCTCTAACCAACCGTTCATGCTCAACAGTCGTGAACTAACTCTTACTATTGCTATTGAGTTTGTGAGATGTGATCGGCACTTGACACCATAAAATGTTCATTTGATTACATAATTCTCCAAGACGTGAACTTTAAATGACAACAGGCCCGGCCAGACAGTGGGAATCTTGTAGTTTGAATCGAATTGAAATCATGAGCATTGCAAAGCACACTATCTGACTACGCGATGCGATATTTTCAGAACTACACTTCCCATCTTGTTACAATCACTCAAGCGATAGAGAGGATACTAAAAGGATTGAATTTCCGATCACGAGTTATCTGTCTCCCAAGAAGAATATTTATCAGTTGAGGCATACAATTAGTAACGTAGTCAATCATGATCTCGTTTTCCTATTTCTTGCTACATTCTCACTTCCATTCCATCTACTCCTATCCTGGAGTCGCGCCTATAGGAAACAACCGTGAATATATCAAAAGTACATGGTGGATATAGTAAACTGCACATGTATTACATTCATCCTTTACTGAAAAATCCACATGAACTTCAATAACCTACATAATCGCCTTTCTTTCATGCGTATTATGTTCGCAGTATTTTTTTGCTCCAAACTTATTTTATGAATGAAATGAATATATAATTACGCTGTTTTTTTTACCAATCGATAATCTGTCGAAATTCAACATAAACATACACGCCCACTTGATCTAGTCGAGTAAACATGGGCAGTTTTATTTTCTGAAAGAAATGAATGGGAGAGTTGTTCCATTGAAAACTGTTATTTTTTTGGAAGATGAATAGAACAATCTAAACCTAAACCAAAATTGGTGGTCTGACATTGATCAACTTCGAGGTGACAACTGTGACAACATCATTATTGACATGCATCTCTTCTGGGGTTCCCAAATTCTTAAAGGCTT
>JAHZMW010000591.1:0-10091 GCA_027743745.1 Alloscopus bannaensis | reverse complement strand
GCGAACTTCATTATGACTGAAGTCGTGAAGCCGCGAAGAAATAATGGTTACCCAAACCTGGGTATACTTCTCGTTGGTCTAACGCCCAAAAAATCATCGGCCAAATCAGCTCGTTAGTTCCAGTGAGCATGGGTAGTCATTGAATATGCAGGCAGTTTTGTCGGTTTCCTCATCAATTTGTGATTAGGTTCGCACGCTGACAATATCCTGGTATTATTTCACCCCATTTCTGCGTCATAAAAATTGGAGCACCAATTGTTGTATCTCTATTGAAATATGTGCACATTTTATAACTACTTTGTTGAAAAAATAGACTCACCTGCAATCAGCGAGCGATTTCCCAAATTTGATGGTTAGTTCTTGATCAATCATCCAATTTTAGATCAATATCAGCTCCCATCATTACCAACGCGCCACCGTACCAAGCAAGACCTTTTGAGTCTTTCTGAACGTGTGCTATTTCACAGGTTACCATTTTTAGTTTTCAATATCACAACGCTCACATGATGCGATTATAATGTGTTATAGTACCTACATGTGTATGTACATGCGTTGACAGTATAATAATGGTCATATATTGGAGGTATTGCCAGTATTATTGGTGTACTGAGACTCGGGGAGATGCCGAACTATTTTACATTTTTTGATGTGCGGTCGGCGTAGTCTGTGAGAGCAATTTTCACAAAAGGATTTTTGTCTGGCGAGTACTATTTTTTACTGTGGCCTCCTTAAAGTTATTTAAAAACGTATAAGTCTTCATCGATCCATGCGCGTCGGATGTCTACGATGTCTTTAGAAAATGATGATCAATTATGATCACGGGTGCGTGGAATAAGATGCATGGTAAATTTGATTCGGTGCATTTGTGAACTGATGTGAACTAGGTATAAGTGCGCGGATTTGGTTGCTTGCGTAAGTTTTAAATTATACCTGAACTTATGTTATACATCTTCGTCCTTCACTGCTGAAACACATTCAGGGAGCAAAAAAGAGAGAAACTTTGCATTACAGCGTGGATGTTTTATTGAGATCCATATTTTCAAAAGACACACACGCCTAGTTTTTACACAACATTTTATTTTGATGTCAGTCAGTCAGTAGTACGACGACTGAATATACCACGAAGAGTTATATAAAGTTTCGAGCGCATGCATATACAGTCACAATCAAGTTCAATTCAGTGTTCACAAGACGCACTGACATGAAGCCATTGTAAACGACGATTAAATGTGAGCATATCAACGATGTACGAAATCACAGACAACTGCAGCATCCACATTGCTTTCATTATTGAAGAGTCATGGAATATAGTAGAACCACGCATTCAGTGAGATTTTTTTCTGCAAGAGATGCATCCATCATCTTTCGCTCCCCTGAAAGGAGACCTCCCGCGTTTTCTTTGATTGACTCGACTTTTGAAACGTTTGCACTCTAAAAAGGCGAGTAGCAATGCGTATTTTACATAACACTTCAGTATGTCAACTATGAATCCGAGCCGAGGTTTTAAAACATTCAAGTTGCACATCCTTGTTGTAAGGGTTTTTGTTTCTAAATATTCCTAACTAAAATATCCATGCATCGCTGCTTATGTCCACTGTTAGAAGAATATCACGCACATTGTAATGTGAGTCAAACAGTAGATTTTTATGTGGTCATTCCAATCGCCTTCGGGTGGAGACCACTCACTTCACCTACCTGCCTGCAGCAGAATTTGCCATTTATTGGGTTCAAAGTTCACGACTATTTTTCCTTTGATTAGTTGGCTAAGTTATTTGATTTTTTGGTTACTTGGTTTGTGAAGGTGAAAAACTAGTGGAAGTATAATGCGTTCAATGGTTTTAGTATGGTTAAGACAAGGTTGTTAAATGCTTTGTGTTCCAACTTGCTTTAAAACATTTGGAATTACGCAATAGTAGCGAATCTTGAGAAGTACACATATAAACAGTTGGTATTCATATATGTTTGTAAGAAATGTGGTGCATGGGTGTGAAATCGGAGGTTTGATATATTAAGTAGAAGTGTATTTACTCATTATAGACGTGAAACCATGTTTTTTGGAATGTCCGTCATCCCTATTTGAATGCTAAAATTAGTATGAACCTCATGCGTATTAATTGCTAGCTGACGAGTAAATTACCAATAATAACGTCTCCACGTTGTACATAAAATATACCTGCACGTGTTACTGTTAAGCATTAGCTATTCTATACACTATACACTTCTCACCTCCGTAGTCACTAGTGGAAAAGTTTTGAGTTTGATTAATTGTATCAAATCTATGGGATTCGTTGAGAGTAGTTCTACCGTACCCTTTCCATTTCTGAAAACAAGTTTACTCGATATACAGGCCTTAGGTGACAAGTAATAAATTAGTAATAGTTATACATGCATCGTCACATGCATTGCTGTATTAATGCACTTCTAACACATGTACCGATTCTCTTTACGCGATAAATGTATTTACGCATACTTTACTATTTTAGGTAATTGTAATGCAACACTCTTTTGGGTCGTGGAATGCCTCTTGTATGTAACAGTAATCTCCACATTCACTCTCCCACGAATGATCTTATATTCGCGTTTGAAATTATTAAGCCACTTGTATATCTAACAATGCAAATGAAGTGGTCCTATCCTTCTTGAGGACAAAACGAATACCGTTTACTCGTCCTCGTCATCTTTTTTTTGGATTGTTATTGGAAAACTGTTAAAAAATTGTACCGAAACAAGTTAATGTTTACATTTTCCCTTATTTTCGTCTTGAGTGAGAGTGAACGCTAACAACATTGTTGAAAAATGAGACGTAAGTGAACATTTTTAGCACTCCATTCTTTCACTTGGCATATCAGGGTTGGCCATAGTCCTCAAAACAATGCCTGCTGAAAACGTAAGCGTGCAAGAGATTGTTTCACGTTTTTGAGTAAAAATATACATTAACGTTGCTTTTGTGGAGGTCTATATTAGAAATATGGATGTAAAAGAGCCTTTTAACTAAATGAAAGAAACCAAACCTTCTTCTGAAAAGAGAACACGACAGAGAATTGCGGTTAACTTACCGTAAAACACCTTACATCGTCCTTTATCACAGCAAATCATAAGCCTACCACTTGTTTCATGTAACTCATTCAATTTTTCAACTCTAAAAGCAAGCTGCCTAAAGGGGTCCTGTAATTTTTGTTTTCACACCCAAACCATGTAAACCGACGCAGACTGAGCAACTGTATCTCAATGAAAATAAATAAAGGTAACCGCAAATCATGCTTTGGCAATTTTTGTGTAGTCACTGAACGGCTCTTGTGCGATCTGCAAAAAAAGCATATTCCGTAACACTATTTCTCGCATTTCTATAAATTACAATGTGTAAAGAGAGAGAAAAGGGTATTCTGATTTTAGTTACGAAACACGCATTGTCCGCATGTGAAGAGAGTTTAGAGAGTAGAAAAATTAATGCGTATGCAAAAATAACAACACAATAAATACCTTGTAAGTTCTTACTTAAGGCGTAAGTAAACAATGCAACAAAAACAAATATTGGAAATGTGTGTACGATTGAATGTAAAACATGAAAAGCGTTCACATACACAATTTGAGAATGCAGTCGACAAAGACATCTGAAAAAGAAGTAAAAGTGGAAGCACGAAAACAGGAATGTCAACTGTGAAGGTGTCCACAATACCACACGGCAAAATAATCATGAAGGTTATTGACAAGAAAATAATAGTTGATTGTGTGATGATGGCGGTCAGAAGGAAGGCAGGCCCTGATAGTATAACCATTTGTTGGGGTTCACGGCGGTGATCTGAGCTCTTGCTAAATTGTATCATGTAAACTACAGATATCATATACTATCAAATAAATCCGCGTGTTATCAGCAAGTCTAGAGCCGACATTTTTGCAAACAAATTTGTTGAGATCAAAGAATACGCAACATTTCCATTCTGTACCTTGTGGACAAGATTTCTATCTGAGACTTCATTGCTAAATCTCAAGCTGTTCTGCTCGCATAATGCGGTGCATCCTGAATAGATAATCCTGAGAGTATTCAGTAAATTCATATTCAAATGCGAATACGGAATTATCTGGGATCACTTTGTCCAAATCTGCACGCTACTTTCGTTACAAATGAATTGTTTCCTTCCAGTCTTTATATTTGGTTGGCATTGATTGTGCAAGCATACGAAAAAAATCAGGCGTACTGCCGGCTATTGATTTCTAAATATGGAGTAAAAAAGAAAATTTTAGTACCTATCCTGCACCTTGATTACATTAGAATGACATTATGCGTAAACCTATTGTCTGGAACAACACACCTTGATAAACTAACAGAAGTGGACCTTTACTAAATTTTAATACATGATTTGTTGTTGTAAGAACAAGGTTCACCTCGCACTTCGTAGGATTGAGAGGGGCTCAAGTAAGTTTGTTGTTTTAAAACCGCCAAGTGGGACGGGTATGTATTGCACCACCTGAAATAGTAAAAAAATGGTTCTTTGTATGTACAGGGCTAACTAGTCTTTGTGTGTGCTTAGTGTACGTATCTGCCCACGTGATTCAGGCAAACACAAAAGAAGTTTTATATAGGTATTTGAATTACTTGGTTAATTCAGTTTTGTAATAAATGACAACAATGGTTGTTTTTGAAAGGTAATTTGGCATCACCTCAGATCACTTACTTTCATTGTACAATTTGATTAGCAAACTACGCAGACACAAAGGAGCTGGGTTTTCTGAAAGGATGTAAGGGAGAAAAATTAAAATGCAATAACCCATTTTTGGAACGTTCTGTAGGTATCAGAAAATGAAATGATAATGATACATTATTACTTGTTTTAATTCTATCTTTCTCTTTCCTAACGTAAACAATGCATGAGTGCCTTCCCAAGCGCCATTGAAACCGAGTGTTTGAGCAGCAATAAAAACGCATAAAGTATAAAGTGTCTGTATGGTAAATATAAAATTATTTATGACACTAATAGCGAATAGTAATATGTCTAACCTTTTATTAATGAGCTAGTTGGCTTTTTTTTGTAAAATTGTCGATATCCTTTCCTACGAAAATGAATTTTGTCTGTAAAGCACAATCAAGTAACTGAACATGGGAAACGGGACGTGGAAATCATGGCACAGCTCCTTATAAGTTTTCGCTGAGGTTTGTTTGAAGTTTGACGGTTTATGATTAGGACATGATACTACATATGGATAGTCATAGTTTTGTTTGAGGAAAACTAGCAAAAATGATGAGCCAGAGGGCGTTTCTATGAAATATTCGTGCAATTATTCTGAAAATGTATTACGTTTTGAAAGATTTTTAACCTTGTGTACTGCCAATTCCTTCTTTTTGAGATGACGGACAGGGACGTATGAAAACGAGGGTTAAAAAATTTGGCAACAAACTGAGCACAAATTAGGAGAGGAACGCTTTAAATTGACCATGGCTCTTTTGAACTTGCCTGCGGGTAGAAGAAGCCTATATTATTAGCAATTCACGTTTTATTTGGATTTTCATTATCACTGCTGGGGTGGACTTTTGCAGATGAAATAGCCGTGAAATGTCCGCAACATATCCCTTCTTTGTTTTGTGTTCTGCGACGAAGCCACAAAAACACTACGATTTGTCATGCTATCCGTTCAAAGTCAAGGTTGCAACATTTTCACAGTAATAAAAGTCAGCAAGAACTTTGCAAAGTTCGTGAAGTGAACATCTTCCGTCACACGCACAGACGTAAAGCGTAATCGTGATTTTTTCTGTGCGTTAATGGAATCTCAGCAGATATATTTTGACATACCTGCTCGAGCAAAATGGAGGAGAGACACTTGAAGATGCCTCTCGTCAGGACATTTTTTAACATCCGTGTTTCTCATTTTACTCTCGCAATAAGCTTATTTACAGCGCAATAGCAATTTTAGCGTTTAACATTTTTGTGCATGTTGCATTACATCGAGAACGTTTAAAACGTGGAAAAATAATTTGCTGATTCTTTATCTGTTGCTCTTCCCTAGTTTCAAGGTTATTGAATATAAATTATTCTTGCCATATAGACCTCCTAGTCGGTGTAACATTAGTATGTACGCCTTAAATTGAAATTGACAAGGAACCGATTTAGAACTCCTGCTGACACATCGGCACAACAGTGAGTAGAGATTAGTGTTGTTGACTAAAAGTACAAATTGGATTTCATCTTGTGAAATGCGTGTCAGGAGGTCAACTCTGGAGGTAATTTGAGATGTGTGTGTAACCTGTAAAGATTGACGTTTTGGCATGAACTACCATTTCCATTCACAGCTATTGACCACTTTTAATAGGCTGTATTAATAGAGTCACGCGTCTCCAAGTATATGTGGCATATATGGGCATCTTTGCCTTTCTCAAAGAAAAACATTAAATGTGAGGTATTTTGATTGTTAACCGAACCCATTGTTGTCCTACTGGACTCCAAATAGACAGACGAAAGGAAGATGCTTCATTGAATTAATATGGGATGATTGATTGGTTTCACATTAAATATTAATTGCTCAAGGACGGAAGAGTCATGAAATCGATTTTCCATTCTACTTGTCTCTGCCCTCTCATAGTATGGCACATCATCTTCTAATAGTTTAAGTATGCGTCTGTAGCAGTAACTATCTGCTGCGCCTTAGTCGGAATGGGCAACTGTGAAATAAACCCATGAAAATAAACCATATAGATGCTTAGTGTCAATGAAGCAGTTCACTAAAGAAGCATAATACTCTCAACTGTTGTTCAATAATAATTAGTGTACAATTAGTGATTAGGAAGGTGAAATTTCACACTTTTGTGGATTAATGTAACAATTCTGTGAAATCGTGGACGAAGCGATGGTATATTGAGTTAGTTCTGTATTCAATTCAAGTCTACTCAAAAGTGTAGGAAATTTGTCATCGCACATCGTTCGCACGATGTGCGTTACCGTCAAATTTTAATGTGATTTCTAATTCAATCTAAAGTTTGTTCTTCGGAGCGCAATTGTGTCCTGCAGTCATCTTATTTTTGTTCAATATTGTAAAAAATGTTTTGCATGTGTAGTGATAATCGATGCAGCACGGTGTTCGTGCTACGTGACATTGCTCTGTTCTATCAACCGTTACCATTTCTCGCGGAGCAAATCACACATTCTGCACAACCCTCACTATATTTTCATACATTTTGCACGCAACTGTTACAGTTCGGTAGGTTATTCTGTAGAATGTGTCTCACAGTTGTGTGTCATTGCACACCTTGCATGATTAGGGATATACTTGGCTGCAATTCCTAATCAACTTTATCAATATCGCACTTTTCTTTGCAGTTGTCGGACAATAGCATTGACTGCGAGGTACATACAAGAAAAAGCACCGTGACTGAATGTGAGGAAGCCAGAGTGTAGATGAGATATACACTTGTCCACCTTCACATTTTTCTTGTCGATTTACAACTATCATTTCAATTACTACAGAAAATTGAAACAAAAAGTGCGCAACATAAATTCCTGCACTGTCCACTTAGTGTGCTATGAGGCACCACTTACAGAATTTTTTGCACCTTAAAATATTATCTATTCGTATAATGCGTACATTAAGTCATACAGTTATGCAAATATAATGTACACTGTTATTTAATTTTTTGCTATTTTTTCATTACAATACACATTTGCTATACACAGGAGTAGGTTACAAAGTAAACTAAATGAAAGTGTCGTCGGNAAGTCATTTCAATGTGTTATACAGTTATGCAAATATAATGTACACTGTTATTTAATTTTTTGCTATTTTTTCATTACAATACACATTTGCTATACACAGGAGTAGGTTACAAAGTAAACTAAATGAAAGTGTCGTCGGTGATGAACTGAAGAATTGATTGCCATTTTTTTGCATATCCGATGCAACTCGTACGTTGACGATGAACCTGTTGAAAATGTGGATCTGCATATTGATATCTGAGTGCTACATATACTATTTTTTTCTCAGGGAGTACAAATGTATGAACTGATAATACCTAACGTTTGTAATTGTGTGCTTCACTTTTTGTTGTAGTAATGAACTAGAGCTGTCGCTCAGATGAAATATGGACACAACTTTGTGGTGTTGTGACAATGGACTCATTTCCAAGCCTGAAGTCGTCGGAAAGTTGTGAATGGTTGAATGAAGCGAAGTACATTTTTTGGTTTTTATAACAGCTCTCATTTACTCATTGTAGGAGGTTCCAAGGCACAGCGTCGACAATAGTCTGTTCATGATACGCAAAGAATCTCCCCATTATACGTAGTTATTTTGTGAAACTTAAATGGTCAGAAGTAAAGTATTTCTTTCGTCTGATATATCTTTTTATCATTTGTAGAAATCTTTGTACTTCAACATTTCAAATTAATATTTTTTGTCCGAAGGTATGTCTCAGCAGCGTGAATTATTAATGAAAAATACCCCGTATTGATAGTCAGCACACTATGCTGCAAAAGCTTCGACTAAATAATATGTGAACAATCGGAAAAGATTCTGAGAATCACGATCGTTATCTAGCTGCAGGAAAAATGCCAATGATACTCAAATTGAAATGCTTCCGTTAATATTTTTTAGAAATCTGTATCTAGTAATTTTGCTAATCTTTCGAAAAGGGGGTTGATAAAATGTAATTGTACGTTGTACGAGTTAAAATCAAAATCATGGAACAATCTGCTTTATATGTGTTCACAACGTGTTTACTGTTATATATTTAGGAGTATATGATAAAAATGCATCTTGAATAAACTTTACGTGCAGATTTATACGAGTATAGTTTTGGAATGTAGTAATAATCAGATTACATTAACGATGACAAGGCGTAGGCAGGGTGTGTCAACACCAGCACGATATACAACATCTTTACCCTTATCGCCGATGTTTTGCTTTAAAAATCGCTTGTCTAAGCTCTTTTTCAAACAGTTTAAAAAACAAGCGTGTGCAAAACGCTCAAATGAGTCAAAACCAAAAATATATCGTGATTACTCTTCTTTGTGGTGCACTGCACTTGTGACAGAAATACAAATCCCCATTAAGCAAATATACATAGAGCTATGTCATTGGCGTATGTGTCGCAAATCTGCAGAAGGATTCTTCCATATTTTCGCAGCTGGCTGTCTCAAAATCGCATCCTCAGGTAGATTGCAATGGTGTCATTACCTGTAGCGGTAATGAAAACGCAAAATAATGAGTAGTCTCACCACATTACATTTTTTCGTTTTTTTTTCGTCCGTCAAAAATATCCATTGTCCAATAAACTTTATGTGCGTGTCCAATTGCATCGGACGACGCAATAATTTTCCTTGCCATCATTACTCAAGTCTTATCTTCAGTCCTACGCACTTCGTCAGTCGCAGACACCACTATAGCTAAATATGAATGAAAACAACACGTAACAAGAGGCTCATGAGGTGTCTCTTTTTGACTGTGAGCAGTCGTCACAATCCATATCCGAACATCAGCATTTTCATCATAGTATACGCATAGGTAACTTAAGATTCCCATTGCTTAAAGAAGCGCCAACAGCTACAGCTCTTGACATACATAAACATCAGAGAGGATGAATTAGCACTTTTTTATTCTCGCGTTCTACACCACGTTTTTTCTTGTGTGTTTGGGTTTTCTAAAGAAAGCAACAAAGTGTTTACTTCATTTTTCCATTATGTTCACTGAAAATGATTTGTCAAACAAAATATAAGAAAATGTCTCTCAGACTGTCGAAAACCGTCCCTACACTGATCACTCACAAATGGTTCTTTGTTGCGAAGAAAACGAATTGTTTTGAAAGAAAAAGTGGTGACGAGATGCGTAGAAAGGGAAGGATGGAGATGTTTAAAATACACAATACGGGACCCAAAGTTGAGAAGGGACGCAATCGTAAATAAATAAATGATGCTACAACAAAAATATGATATGATATGATGATTACAGTAATTGCCTCAAACAGCCAGAGATCTTTTCGAGATGTTTAATATCTCCTGTGACATATCTGGTCAATCACTGTGTGTGGGAGTTTTCACTTTCATTTTTCTTTTAGTATAAAAAACTAGTACACCAGCAGCACTTTAATACATTTAATATAGTACGACGGGGCA
>JAHZMW010000590.1:0-147747 GCA_027743745.1 Alloscopus bannaensis | reverse complement strand
GTCCATACTCAACCAGCCAACTCGTCATCAACGGCCTGAGAAGAAGGAACTGATTGATGAACTTGAGGTCACTTAACACTGAAATGGAATGGGGCATCGTGAGAGCAGGGTTGTCCGGATGACCCTCTGTCATTGGGGATGAACTCTGAAATTCGAGGATCGCGTCGATTTCCGTCGGGACGCGAATTGACAGCGACAGGTACGCCAGGCTCAAGTCAGGCACGATGCACAAAGTAGTCCTTTGCACTGTCGGAGGAATATGACCGGCGCTGGCGGTCTGATGGTCTACCGTGTGGTCAGTCACATACTTAACTAACCGGGATAGCTGCGAAGGTAAGTTTCCAGGGTAGAAAACGCTGGTTAGCTCCTCAGACCACAGATAAACGGACTGAGGACCAACGATGTTGTCCCACCGGGACACGACTACCCCAACCAGAAGATCATTTCGTCTCGACCCTTTCACAGTGGGAGGCAGTTGCTGTTGTGACAAAGACCGGGACTGGTTTGACTCCGGAGACTCGTACGTTTCGCTTTTGCTCCGGGGTGAAGGCAATCTGTCGCCGTGGAAGTAAGAATATACTTCACTTTCCGGCCCTTCACTGCCTCGTCTTGGAAACGACTCTGGTGTTGGCTCTGCATTTCTATCCTTGTCCGGTGAAAATTTGGTCGAACGCCCTTGCTGTTGACGAATGCTGTGTAAAGCGGACGTTGACACGGATTTCCGCAGTTTGGCTGACTTTCTCCGAACACCTTTTTCCACCAAAGGCGTATCAAGAGCGGGGAGGAGTCGGGTCAGCATGTGAAGCTCATCGGCGACGGCCATGTCTCGTCTTCGAGTGACTTGGAGTGAGCGAACCAGAGGCTCTCCGGGTTCGCAATTTTGACTCATTGTGACGAACTTCTCAGGATACGGAACCACTTCCGCCCCACATCACACCCCTTCCTCCCCTTTACAACGGGCTAGCACATATTACCCAGCGTCGGTTTACAAGTATTTTTCATTTCACTGATAATAGCATACGTACACCAAATATACAACGAGCTTCACAACAAAACTGTTCGTGAGCTATCTTTTTTTGTCGATTTGACGGCGACAAACAATGCTGGTTAAGTAAATTGACCTATATTTAGCGTTTTAGGAGTCAACTACATTTCGTTGCCCTCAGCCTGTCGCAGTCTTTTTCCGGTTAAAGTTTTCAGTCTTGGAAAAGCATGGAAATTTGTTTTCTTGTTAAACAAGTGCCTGTCTCAGAGACAACCAATATTACAAATATTGTCGTCGCAAACAATAGATTCAACTAGGTTTCCAAGGTAGTAAGGCTGAAATCTTTGACACTCTGCTGAATCCAGCGAATACAAAATTTAGTTCCTGGATTAAAAGATATCTATCGTTTAGTGCTTGCTTCCGTGTTATCTTTGCTTAACTTTGACTACATTACTTGTGTCAATGAATAACGCGATCAAAGTGTATATTTAACAAATAAAAAGTTGAATGTGTATTTAACATTTGGAATGGCTATACACAAAGGAGAAAACAAACTCTCAAACAATTTCCAGAAAAGAATAACATTAACAGAGAGGATGAGTATGTTGTAGGAAGTTGTAACTAGCTCTGATATCTTTTTATTGCTTTGTGCTTGCACATATGTACAAAAATGATGTAACTCTGTGGCTGAAGAAGATTGTGGAGAATTTTTTATACATTTCCATCATCGCGAAGAGTCATGATGACAAACTCTGTTACTGGGGCGCTGGAAGTCTCGAAGTCTGCTGCTTATCTCTCTCCTGATTGCCCAACGAGCGTGCGTGATAGGCACAAAGCTTCTAAAATAAAAGCAGATCAATCATAAGAATATAAGCATTCAAACTGTGGTACACGTACATAACAAAATGTGGATATTTGTACAAATCTCAAGAACTTTTGCAACACGTAGTTGTTACTGGAAGATCATGATTGTTCACCGAGATGATTAATTTCAAAGTTCTATTGAGGTCATTGGTCACTGTGACCTTCTACATTTTTTAGATAGGGGTTACGTAAGCTCAAAATCGTGCAACGGTACTATATTTTCAGTTGTTTCTCAAATTAAACCATTTCCTGTGGACAAAATTTATATGCACTTACAAAAATGTATGAACTCTGGAAACCTGCAAGGGCCGTCCTCCCCCAAAAAGGTAGTGGAAACAGTGAAGTTTAATCAGATCAAGACAACCGCTCTCTTAACGCTTCATACATATAAACCGTTAATGTGCAAATGATCGTTAGTAAAGCACTTCACGGTTCCACTCCCTACAACTAACTTCACTATGGGAGGTGACACAGTTAAAAACGTCAAACTAAAGACTCTATACACGCCTCCCGTATATTATACGTACTCCTCTGTGAAACAGGCCAGAACCAAGTGGTTTCTCTTCAATGTGGGAGAACGAAGGGCGATGAAGAGGTAGTGCCCGTTATATTTTTTAAAACTATATTTTATGGGGATTGGCCAGTGCCACACACGAAGGAGAAACTGGCACAAATTTTCTTCAGTGTTTTTACGTGCCCTGTGTGTGTGAGCACACGGTGCCACTCGAATGCAGCCTACATTTGTGTGTGCTCATATATTTGTGTGCTTTCTACAAAGATTGATCTGCGTAAATAGATGTGTGCGCCTTTTCTTGTCATCATCATGGTCAGCATTACAACATATCAAGAGGAACGGTATAGCAAAGTATGAACCAGCACTCGATCTCTGTGAAACCTGAAGTTATTCCATGGGCATTAAATTGTGAAATAGAGGTAATCATCGCATTGCAAAGCCAATGACTTGATTACATATACGCTTTGTTTCTTCCAACAGCTTTCACAATTCATTGAGTGAACAACAGCTTTATGAAAATATGCTCAACTTGGTGCAATGCAGACGCTGGGCAGAGCAGGTTGAAGCAGATTTAGCAATGACTAATTCCTCCAAACCAAAAAGTGGGAATCAATGTTGGATTTTGATTGGTGCCATTTGGTGCTATAAGATTATATTAAGTAGACTCAGGCCTTTGCTACCTAATGGAGGTCTAAAAATGAACATGTTATGTGATTTCAATGACTCACGTCCTGAAGTAGCTTGCAGTGGACGGTGTAGCTAGTCAACTTGTTCGCCATGTAATGACACCTTGCCTGCTTTGTGATGACGGATCAACGAGATCAGACCGGATAAATTACTGGTCCAATAAGAGACGTATTGATTGATCGAGACACTAACGTGTAGTTAAAATTAAAAACCATTTTCCGTTGACTTGTTTTTATTACAACGAAACGAAGTCGAAATAAATATCACTCATATATGAAACAATGACGAAGGTGGTCATTGTTCTCCTAAACATACAAATTTCAGAAACATCTAGCATTCGAAATCCATGTCTACAAACTACGTACCTTTTGCGGAGAAGTACATCAATTTGTCATCTATAATTTTCCCGTGGAAGATTATGTAATAGTGTGACCGCAACGATTCCAGTAACTCTTTTTATGCTGCAAAGTATTATTTAACTACACATAGTAATGCTTTCATGTTCAATACAAAATACATACTCTCTTAGATCAACGTTTCACTTAGATGACCTATATACATGTTATATCCGTTCTTACGACGTAGTAGTTAAGTAGCTGTTCGTGTTAAATTCCAAATATGCGTATGTATGCATTTATATATTATTATTATTATTATTATTACACTTATTAATATTTTGTCCATGTATTCCTAGTCCCATCTGCACGTGCTGCTGTTGTTCCAGTTTTAAAAAGTTTGTCTTAAAATTACGTTATAAAATGTCAAGACATTCCTATTGTACAGGTATGCACATTGTAAATATTTACAGTTTCATGTATACACTCTCATAATTTCTACATCCAAAATTTAATTAAAATGAGAAAAATTTGCACTTTCAATTTCATTGCTTAAATATTCGCCGCCTGTTGACCGGAGACAGGTTGGCGTTCACCTAATCTAAGTTTCCATTATTACACGTTGCGTTGCATAGCAAGGGGAGCAGTACCTTAAACCTATGTCAGAAGATTATGTATTAGATTATTCCTTGCTGAACATCCTTGTACGCAACGGAACGGAGATTCATATAACTGTAACTACTGCATCCAGTGCTGAATAACGAACGTTTCTTAAACTTCATAAATTATAAGTGTATTTTACATATTTACTACTTTGTTACAAATAATTTCGATTTGTTTTAACAGCGCTGATTTTCGTAAAGTAAGTAATACAACAGTGTTCATTTCTGTAACAAAAATATTATACAAATCTTCCTAAAACGTTCCAAACATCAAGTACAACTACAACGTTATCTATACGCATACATCTATCTATACAAAACATAAACAAGCTACATACAGTTACATCACGTGATGTGTACATTGGGAAATCAAAATGTTGGGTTAATTTAAAGTAATGAATATTTGCCGATATTATGCCATGGTTTTTGAGTAAAGCCATTAGATTTGAAACTAGCAATTTGGTATAAAAAATAATACTTTTTCTACAAGCATTCAAAAACGCTTAAGCATCTTGTTTAAATAAAAAGAGACAAATGTCTTATCTGTATAAAGTGTGACTAACCGAAGTAAGGTATTACTGGTTGCAACAAATACCACTGTGCTGTTTGAGTCGGTAACCATAGTTGTGGCTATAGTTAGTGCGCGCTTTGCTTACATTCATTTCTGTATTTAAAAGTGGTGCCGAAGAACGCGAGGCACTGACACAAAGAAAGCGAATTTTATGCCAGCGGTTTCACAAAATGTTGACGAGCGGCACGCTTCGGGTTTGGAGGAAGAAACAAGTAATCATTGGTACCGTTTCATTTCAAGTAAGCACCATTTTCAGGTTCATTTGAAATGCTGTATAAATTCTTACGCATGTAGAAAACTTGTAACCACCTCGATCATGTAAATAGCAACTCTAAACCGTGAAGACATTGAGTGAAAGATTTCATTTAGAGATGGAAGTCCGGATCCGAATCGGGGTTGTCACTGTCCTCATCCGTGCTCACCGTGTGCCGTTTCTTCTTCTTATGCTTGGATTTCTTGTGTTTGTGATGATGATGCTCCTTCACCTTATGCGTCTTTTTCCCTTGCTCGTTGGGAAAGTTAAGAGGCACTATCTTTAACTTCGGAATCTTGACCAATGGTTCAACCTAAAACACAAAATCACTTGATAGACTCCTTCGTTACACATTTTTTAAACAAATACTGTTCTTCGGGCTATACACTTGGACAACACTGACGTTCGTATATATATCTACTTGGGGCTTGAGTTATATCGAGAGTAATGCTCACAAACCTTTCCCATAGGATTGGAAATCACGGCGTATTGCTGATGAGCGATTTCAGGATTAGGATGGTGGTGCTGGTGAACAGCAATCTGATCCGGAACTACTCCTTCATGACCGGTGGAATTTATATGGGCTGCTTCATTCACTTGTTTTTGTCCCTTGGAAGGTGCATATGTAAAGAGGTTTTGATCAATCTTGATTTTAACTTGCTTCACTTCCCCGTCCTCGTCACCTTCCTCTGGATCAATCCTCAACATAAGCTGCTTAAACTGTAAAGCAGATATTTCAGATTAATAATGAGACGGTTCAACCGATGCTTCTCAACCAGTTTCTTGTAAGCAAATAATCAAACTCACATGAAGGTACTGCTCAACAAGAGCTTGTCTTCCTTCCGGAGTAGATCCTGATGGCGGACTCTTCAAGTTGGCTAAAGTACACTTTGGATCGAATATATGAGTATTTTTTCGATTCACTGGCCTCTCAAACGCCTTGGTTGCGTCGGATGGTGAATATCCACTAATTCGACTGCAATTAAAGAAATTTACATTTGCAAAACTATAAAGTCACTATTAATTTCTGTACAAAGTTGTATGTATGTATGCAGGCTGAACTTACGTGTCGGTGAGGCCATACATATCTTTCAAATGTTGCTTGAGCATTAGGAGAAGCAAGCACCCTTGAGAAGCAATAATGCAATCCTCTAGTGTCTTTGTATCTTCGGGAATCCTGTTGACTAGAGATTCTACGTCTTCATCCTCGTCGTCCATTATATCAGTTACTTTGTTGGCTTCTGACTCTTCTCCTCCATTTTCAGCAAAATTACACTCGCCCTGGTCTTTTGGCGCTTCCGGATTATTCACTGATAGTAAACTCTGAAATCGTACAAATGGAAAAGCCATCTTTATTCTAGTCCTAATACGTTTCTCTCCAATATATTAATATGAAAAGCATCGCAACAACGAATCTGACCTCTTTGAAAGACTGGAGTAAGTTGGACCCCGTTACAGAAATCACAATATCCACGTGATGAATTATAAACAGTGGCTCATCAACCACCTGATACGGAAAGTATGCCAAGTTATCCGCGTAATAAAGCAAATCCGCCAGTCTCGTTTTCTATAAAATTCCAAACCAATAGAATATATCAAATCAATCATTTTAAATTGCAACAAGGACATAGAAAGTAGGTCACTCACCAGTTGATCATCAAATTGCTTTAAAAGCGATAACGAAATCGCTCGTCGTTGAGGTTTCGTGGACCGCAACAAAGAATAGACGTATCCATTTAAAGCCGAAGGTGCTTCTTTTGGCCGAATGCGGTAGCCACGAACAATTGGAAGGTTGAAATCAATATCAGGTAAATCATCAAGTTGGAACTGATGACCACTCAGTATAGGACCCTTGTAACCTGATAAAATTCGCTGTAGTTGGAGACTCAAGCGTATGCCATTCAAAACTTGACTTTGCAAAAACTGTGGATGTTTCTTTTCCATCTCCTGAAGCTGTTTGTCTGCAGCAGTTGCAACGCCTTGTTCCATATCCGTACTCATGCAGATCAAATACGGAACAATCTACATAAATGAGAACATTCAGTACATTCAAACCAACTACATATATCAATTCATAAAAAAGGATTCATATATGTAGTAATGATAATGCGTACCTGAATAGGATGAACCAATCCCTGCTGTAATACTAATTGAATAACTCTAACAGCTGCTCTGCGAACCTTGAGATCATCATGTAAAAACGCCTCCAAAATCTGCTTCAAATATATCTGTACAATCGTTGAAGCCATTCCTGATGTTACATCGCCCATTTCTTTTATATTTTCCAGTTTCGCATTTTTTGTCCATTCCGCGTCCTGCTTAATCATCCGCAACTCTTCCTCCGTTAAATACAACTGAATGTTACACAAGGCCTGTACTTTCAACCGGATTTCCGCCTCCGACGTGAGCAATCGTTGGTACACGGCTTTCAATTCATTTCCCAGCATGAAATCATAATGTCTAACGCACAAATTTCCTATTGCTTGCAAACCTAGGTACTGCAAGTCTGAACACGGTCGATCGAGTAAAAACAACAATTCTGCAAAAACTTGATTCACAATGTCAGCCTGCAATTCAAAAGTATATTATGCGATTTTATTTTAGATCAAAATGAGCGTAGACGCTTGTGAAAATAAATATTTTCTAAAACGTACCTGATAATCTCCATAAACCTCCGGGGTAGTAAAATCGAAGTATCGAAAAAACAGGCCAATTGTGTACACAGCGCGTCTAAGTTGTGGTCGAAACTGGATAAGTCGGGGATCGCTGGGATTGTCTCGCATGATCTTGGTCTGAACAAGTAGGCTTGCTGTAAAAACAAAAAAGGGTTATTATATGGATACCGGTCATGCACAAAAGGTATCTTGAAAATAAAAGTAAAGCTTACAGTAAAACTTCTTAAAGCAATCTCGAACTAGATTGTAATTATGGGTAATTTTATTGACGACAGCTCCAAGACATGCCATACAGGCTTCGATAACGCTTCTGTCGTTTTTAAATATCAACTTTACACAATCCTCTTCCAACTGGCTCAAAAAAGAATCGGCCGGATTAACAAGGAGCGGCACCACTAGTTCCAACGTGGATGCTATATTAGCGATAGTTTGAAGTTCTGCCACGCTCTGCAATGCAGAAATGAATTTATGAGAAAAAGTATAAAAAAAACTTGTCATACTTTTTTAAAGCTCTAAAAATTTCAATCGAAACTACTTACTTGACAACGAAGACTCAAGTATCCTTCCAAGGTAATGGCATGGTTAATAAGCAATTGAGGCCTAATCTTGGCAAATAAAAACAATGTCGATACACACGCCACAAAACGCTGAGAACTCGCAGTGGTACCAGAAGAACTTTCCTCTATTCGAAGTACATGCTCAACAAGGCAATCTACAATTTGTTTGGACGCTGTTACGACTGCCTTCGGTGGTTCGGGATTCACAACCTTTTCTCGAATGTCTTCTTTATCATCTTTCGGTTTAAATAACTGCTAACCAAGAAACAAATTCATTGATAAACATTGGCATTCGTTCAAAAATAGTACATTTGTTGCTCAATCAAATGAGACATACACTGAGTAGTAGCTGTTCGAAAAAATCCAGCCCAACGGACTCGCACGACGCAACCACGTCCGTGATGTTTGACACCTTTCGCAAAAGTCTTTCAGTGTCTAATGGGTCTTCCCGCACGGCAGTAAACCACATATTCTGAAAAACTTCCATCACAAGCTTGCGAATCCCATCTTCATCATTTACTCTTCTGATCATCTTAACACAAATCTCGGGTATCTTTGAGAAACTTGGACACTCAATACAGATGTCGCGCAGGATTTTTATTACACGTTTCCTGACACTAACACCAGTATCCTAAACCAAACCAAGAATTGTTAAATACTCTGTAGAATATTAATATTTATTATACAACGCCTTCGCCTTGCATGCCCTTTTGCTTACCAAAATTCGCAAAGACAGTTTCTCATAATACTTATCTATGAGATCGGGGCAGGAAAGGACGTATTTTCCAATTAGGTCTACCGCTGCTTCTCTCACTGCTGTAGACTGGTCAAGAAAAGAATTCTGAACCCACATTTGCATGTCATTTCTGGCAAGAACGCTGGGGTCTGCTTCGACAACCATAGTCAGGCAGCGCAAGGCTTTTGTTCGTATTGCAACCGTTTGCTCCATGGACACACTCAGTATCTGTAATGAATATAATTATAGAATATACGGAGGTGTGCCAGTGAGAGTATAAACTCAATACTGAGCAGATACCAACATGGTATACGTGAGCACACATGTCGAATATTCTGACGTACTTACCCTCGTAAGAAAGAAATCAAAGCTTGCGGAAAAAGGCCTCTTTGAAGCTAGATACCGAGTTAGAAGTTCAGCACTTTGATAATCTACAAAGGTTTGAACTACTTCCGTTTTGCGAGTTGTTAAAGGGTCTGAGAATGGCCTAACTTTAGTTATCAGAAACTGCTTTCGTCTTTCGGTCAAGTTAGCAATTTTGTTGCTAACTTCAATCTCACTTTCATCTTGCTCTTGCTCGTCGTCTGTTATTTCAACTTCAGATTCTTCCTCGGAACTTGACCCTGAATGCAAAAAAAAAACCAGTCAATGTCCATATTCCACACTGTGGTCATAGTAGACTCAGATAACACGAGTTAAAATTTAGCAGAAAAAACGTACCACCCTTTTTCTTCGATTTCTTGCTACGATTTTGCTTCGACGGAGACTTTGGTGCTCCCTTGTAGCTCCGCGATATATCATTTTGGGCCGTTTTCCACCATGAAGCGATATAAAAGTGGCGTGCATGCATCAGAGCAGGATCCGACTGTCCATTAACTGCTAAATAGTCGAGCATTAGACGCTGGAGAAAGTCAATTTTCTCCTCCTCGGATTCAAATTCCGCATTGTCAGCCTAAGATAGTAAAATGACAGTTAAACCAAATGAAACTTGAATTATAAAATTGTTTTAAAATATGAAACCGAAATGACTGACCTCTTTGATGGTACCATAACTTTCCTCTTCCGCCTTAATGTCAGATATAATTCGATCGATGGTCTCCATTTTAGCTTGGGCAGAGACGGTGTCTTTACGTAGTCTTGCAGCAGCAACACCCAAATACTCAAGTGAAGCTACTCGCATTGAAACTTCAAGGCCCTTGTTTCCTAAATTCTTTACCAACAAGTTTCCTAATAATGAAAGCAGTAGCTCTGCAGCAGGCCACTCAGGTTTATTAACAGTTGAAAGTAAATCTTGAACGAAGTTTTCAAACAGAATTCGGTAATCACAATCCTCCGATTTACTGCCACATTTGCTAAGAAAGACTGCCAGAAAGTTCCCCGCTGTTCTAACGGCGGTGTCAAATTTTCCGCTGACTAGCAGGTCTTTTTCAGGCTAAAATGAATTGAAAGACAAGCAAATATATTACTAACTGGGGCTTGTAAACATATTATTAACAGCATTTTGATACGTAATGTACCACCATAAGTCTTACACTGATCATCTTCTCTTTTGCGATTTCTTCAATCTCCGCATTCAAACTAGGTTTAGCAGCACCCAACTTATCCGGAAGGTAGGTGACACATTGGATGAGTTGTAATACTAGGGCTGTCAGCATTTGAATATATTCTTCAGAGTTAGTAGACAGTTTGAATGTTCGAAGACTCCGCTTGCTACTAGGTAGACGTGCTATTGAGGCTAAAATGTCATCTAAAAGAAGCCGTCTGTGCTTCTCGTACTGAGTAAATATCTGCCGACAACAATTACTCACCGTTACCTAATATCCCACACAGTTAAAAAAATCTGAAGGATGCTACTATCGAAACTTACATTAGTAACCAACTTTAAGGCAGAAAGCTGGAGTTCAGAAACGTTTTCTACAAAAAATGGCGACACACCAAGAGTAGACAGATGAAGCACGGTTGTGTCCGTTAGCACTTGAACATTCAGGAGCTCTGCCAATAAGCCGACGACTTCATGGACTTTGTTATAGAAAGAAATCATGTTCTTCTCTCTTACTTCCCGGGCATGTGCTCGTTTCTTTTTACTTGAAGAAAATCCATCTATAGAAGAGTATTTTTTAAATGAGATTACCAAAAACTCCTGTTTCGCACTGTTGTATATTTTTGTAATTATAAATTACCTTTCCCTCTCCTGTCAACTCTGTAAACAGGATCAAACAACGGAAACACGGTGTTTTGGAGCTGAAATTTTGTAAATATCACCACACGATCAATGAGATCTTCCAAATAAACCCGCTTGGGCATGTTCGGGCTTGTTAGTATGTGAAGCGCTGTAAGGGAAGCTAATACAGCTCTGGATATGCTCTCCATCGTTAGCTCCATCCACAATTTGCTTTCGTCTTCATTGTCCTCCTACTCAGCAACAAATCCATCATTAACCCCATTCATGACTAAAATCATGACTTTAAAATGATCTGTATAGTATTGATGGTAATATTAAAGGCTTACCGTATCAGCAAGTGGGGAAACTTTACACCCGTCCCTAATATTCTTCTCCAGAACCGAGAGCAGCCGAACTAATTTGTCTGTTGGCATTGCTTGCATGGCTCCCAATGCCTTTAGTTTTGCTGCCTCTGAACACAGCTCTGTTAACTGAGATTTCGATATTAAGAGTTCGGATGGCACATTATCGTCTTCGTCGATGTCTACCTCGCGATCAATGTAGTCCGTACTGTCTAGCACTACATCCATAATTTTCAGAAAGCGGTGGTATGTGCTATTATCTAAAATATTGCCTCCAAGTTTTTCGAGTACTGGGACCAACATTCTTTCAACTCTACGAACTTTCTTCTTTGGAGAATCACCAGAAATATCAACGTCAACGCTTTGAACTGAGTTCTTTCGACGCTTGGGATCCGGGGCATCTGCGTAATCTGACTCACTATTCCTCTCTGTAATCAATAGTAATTCATATTACATATCGACGATATGATGTCTCCAACACTTTGGCCGGCATTTGCAACTAAATATAATAAAGGATAGAATACTAACTTCTTCGTTTGTCTTTTCCATCACGAGATTTACTAAGACGTCTTCCATTCGGAGAGACATCATCTTCTCCATCTGACGATTCTTCGCAGTAATTTCTCGAGGTACTGGCTTTCCGACCAATTCCCGAAAAGGAATTGTTTGCTATCGCCTCGGGGCTTGGACTGCCTTCCCTATGACTTATTTTCTGAAGTGCAATTTGTGCGGGATCACTTCGTTCTAGTTTAATTACCAGCTCCTTCTACGATAAACAGCAACAGTAACAATTACACTTGGATTTCGTTGAAACAATACAGTGATCTACACAGACAATTCGTTTTCGTTTTCCCATCAAATAAATGAAACAGTGAATTACCTTAATGGGTTTTTGAGCCCCCATGCCTTGAATGCCCGTTGTTTTCTTTGACAGATTTTCCAACTTTACCACCGGGACCGATTCACTAATAGCACCACTGTAATTCATTTTCGAAGAACTAGAGATATTCAGTGAACTTTGTGTGGCTAGAGTTGAGTGAGCTTGCCCGTTGTCACTTTGTACACCACTATACTGATTATTAGACACTTGTACGTGGTTAGGGCTGTGAATTGAATTCACACTATTCATGTGAATGTTTTGAGACTGTTGGATGTGTCGCGTCGAGCCTGACACATTCGGATACTGATGAGGGCTGTGTATTGATTGCGAACTGGATGGCGAATTTCCTGGATGGGTGGGCGAGGGCACAATGGCTTGATGAAACGACGCTGGATAATTTCCTGACGTACTTGAGTGGTTTTTGCTAGTTATTCCAGGCTGCCCTTGATGATCGACTTGGGGATATGACGACAATCCATGAATAAAACTAGAACTACCCGAACTATTTGATTGAGTCCTGCTTATACTAGCTGCACTATACAGGTTACTATGCATAGGCGTATTTTGTTGGTCGTTCATCGAAGGAGGCAAAGGCTGGGATTGCAAGCATTCTTTTTTAGTCCTCACTTCTCCTTCACAATTAAAATTCAAAACTGGTGTGCCCAACGCGGAATTAATTCTATCTGGTTTACTGCTACTTTCATCTGTCGACATTCCACCAATGAAGTCCATCTAGTAAGCACAAACAATTTACATTTAGCAACAGATCAGCATCAGTCGTGATTCAATCAAAGTCAAAGACTCGTACCATCGAATGCAACGCATCATTGTTCATCAATGACGAAGAATGGTGCTGATTTTGCATGTCCAGCGAATTCACGCCTAAATGAGTAGCGGAGGATTCCATACATTGTGACTGCAAACTGTTCACTTGGTACATCTGATTCCAGTCGATCGGTTGTTGATCTAAAATGTTAATAATTATATCCTCATTAGTTCCAGTGCATTTTATTCTAACGACTTATTTGTATTAAATGATTTAAGCTAGAACTAACCATGCTTCCCCTTGAAAACATCGGGCTTCCTGTGAACAATCCCCTTTAGTAGAGCAGGTGCACTCGGGTGATCCAACGGTAGTTCGTTATAAGGATCCTTTAATTCACTGTTAAACAGGGAACAAACCAAGACAAACTCATAATTTCTTGAAATTCTTTATGTGTGACAAGAGCAGATGATAAACTGTAACTTACATTTGCCTAGACGACGTCAAGCCTAGCGACTGAATTAGTTGAGGGATTAGGTTATTGTCATCAGTTACCGTCAGCAGCCGTTGCGCCTCCTCCGCTACTCTCGGATGGAATAGTAAACTCTTATTACCGAGTGTCTGTGGTAGTGGAGACGGCAAGGGCATCTCCGGTAATACTGCAAAACAAAAAAAAACAAGAGCGATTTTATTATTTTAAAATAGAGTGCACAATTTTGTCAAACTGGACATCTCATTATCCAAGATGACTCCTCGATGGACACCCACACGAAGGTAGATTGTTGACAGGTAAAAACACCGACAGCTGAAAGCAAGCTCAAACCGTCAATTGTTGACTGTAATCAATTTGACAAACAAAGTGAGCAAATACCGGATGACGGAGAGACACTATGACAATTGTCAACTGTTGACACTCATGACAAAAAACTAAACACCAATTCAATTGTGACTCTGTCACCTGTGAGAAGTTAAAAAAGCCGAGAGTGTAGTCCGAGACTGGAACAACTCGTAATATTTTGCCAAAAATGACAATCAACAAAATCCAAACAGAAGAATTAGAGACAATTCGAGAAAACACGAAATGACGAAATGGAAAAGATTGGCCCTCGAATATTCAAATTTTTTCTATCAATCGACAAAAAAATGACGAAAGTCTTCGCGAAAGACCTTTGAGAAGAGGAAAAAAATTGTTTTCTTGAGTGCGCGAGTGAAAAACTATTACACTTGTGAACTATGTCAAATTTCAGGGTCATTGAGTTGCCGGTAATTTGCAGAAAAAATTACGATGAAAAAAGACAATTAGCAAAAATGAGGCAGGCTACATTATATTATGTGTTCCTCAGTTGTTTTCGTTGACAAAGACCGGCAACTTTGAATTTATAAACAAGAAATTCTAGAGAGACAATTCTCGTGTTATTATTGTTGACACTGATTGTTGACAGTTGAAACTTGAAACAATCAAAAAGTCGTCGTTTGAATGACAGTCACAGTTGACAGATAGTGGTGATGACATTATCATTTGACATCGATGCAGAATCAACATACTTCTTTGGTGTTGTGATTATTGAAATATTAAATTAATTATGACAACAATCGACAATGACTCCAAGAACTTACGGTCCACTAAACTGGCCACCCCCGCGAGGGTGGTGATGGGAACTGAAGGAATTTCCCCGTTCATCGTGCTGATCGTTTGTCAACGTTCCTCACACTGGTGAAAATAATACGGTAGGTGCGGTACTTCCAAACTCTTCCATACTTCTTTCCACATCTGTGACACACAAAACAGTTTTCACATTAGTTACACAATTATCTTCTGACACCTTTCTCACAAGGGAGAACCACAACTTGACAATTCACAAGACTGAAATCTATTCTCTTTGTTTTTCTAGGGGCCGAAGAGCACTTCTAACTCAGCTGAACTAAATTCGACTCACAAAATCGGTTACGTTGTGTGCTACTGTACACTGCTAAATTATGTCAGTCACTTGCTCACTTCCGTGCTAATCAACTGATTTATTTTGTGTTTCGCGATGAGAGTTGAAGATATTATTATGCAAATATTTTCTCTTACTAGCCCTTCCCTCGTGCCTGCCAACGATGCGGTAAATGTTTTTTTTACGGGAAGGAGCAAAGAAATGAAACAGCTGTACGCAGATGAACCTGTATAAAGTCAAAACTTCTGTGTAGCCAAATGAGGAAGCTAATACTCCATTGTCCGTGCTGTACAAAGTGAAAGTAGATACTCGTTAACAATGTGATTTCTAGGTAAAGTGCGACAACTCATGACACGTGAGCCTATTTCTGCTATAATCTTCGACAAGAGCATGTCCCTGAACCACTGACCTTTCACCTTACGACCAGTTTAGAAATGGTGCTCTTGGCGCTACCTAAAAGCCTGAGCTGACACGGCAAATCTTTAAGCCACCAGTTTGGTTATCAAGAGGCATACGTTGCTCAATGTAGTTATCCTGGTGATGAGTGTGATTATCTGATATCTAGGACCCTTTCTTGAAACCCCTCGTATTGTCAAATTATTTTTTTCCAATTGAAACAAGTACACGTCTCACTAACTCTGATTGTGAGTTACGCTGCCGTCTACGAAGTAATCGCTCTCGACTTGTCGGGGAGTATAAGGTAAATTTCTCTGTAAATCACCAATCCACACAAGTGTGCCTCTCTCTACATGTCTGTTCGTCACACATGTCCAGCTCTGCTCGAGATCTCTGGGACTTTTTTCGAAAACAAACACCACTCGAGAGAATTTAATATTTTCCTTGTGCACTTCATAGTGATGTGCTCCGAAACAGGGTCCTAGCACTGTGTAATATTTTTGTTATTACTATCAGTTGGGATGTGAAAACTAGCACATCATCAAAGTATGCAAGGCTCGCATATAGACAGGCTGAGATGAGGTATATGGGGCCTGCACTCGCCACATATTATTAATTGAGCCTCTGAGCACTGAGTATGTTTCCAACCTCTCTGCGAGTCTCTTCAATATATAGGGTATAAAATTGCCTCTCCGTTCAAAAGTATGACAACGGAACAAGCTTGAGTCGTATACTTTCGTCGTCGACACAGAACACCACACACGGTTGGGATAGAAATCCTGTCTTGTGCAGACCCATAAATGTATTCTCAGGTCAGACAGAAGCTGCATTTACAGGATAGAAAGTTTCAGGGGTGTAGTGAGCTGTTCTCGACGTCAAAATGAGAAGAAAATACATTTTTGCAACTCTCTCTCATCATCACAGAAATCATCTATATAAGAGCAAATACTAAACAGCACTGAGCTCATAAGTATAAACTATGTACTTTGTGTGTATGCATACTATTCTATGATTTAGGTATGCATTGATAGTTTATAAGGACACAAATTTAAATCGCCATTAAATGAGCAACTACATTAAATCCTCTCCCTTCAATTTACAAGGGTACAAAATTCTCAAAAGAAATTGTCTTCCTTTTTTTTCTCCAGAGAAGAGGGGGACTGGATCTGGGAATTCTTAGTAAAACATTGCCTATACATTTCGGAGTTTCCCAGTTTTACATGAGCATACTCCTTGCGTGCGTGCGTGCGTAAGAGATACGATATACTGTTTCCCATAGCTACACCGCTGTATGTGTGGTGATGGTAACCATTGTTGCAAAAATAGAGTATAGCAAGATGCTTTGGTATATTTTTCAGCTCACATGTAACGATGGAGAAGTGAGACATATATACATGTCTCTAGTATAGAGGAAAACTCATAGATGATTCATACATATTATGGGTTATAACACTACTATAAATGTATCCACTTTATATGGGACTACGGGTAAAGAACTCTTTATGTTATGGTGTACTAAGTTTTTTTGTAGAAAACTCTCTGAGCTACCTGTGCTGGTTCTCCTATATTATTTCACCTTTTTAGCATGCACACATACCCTATTAGTGAATCAAAGAAGAATTATTGTTGGTGTATATACGATGCATGATTGTATAGCTTCGTTTTGATGTATGTGCATGAATGGTGTACAGTTAAAGTAAAATTACAAACGGGGTAATATCTGTACGTGAGTATATTATGTCCATCATGCTGTTCTCTCTACATCAACCATTGCAATGATAACTCTGGTATAAGCCCTCGGGCGACTTTTATTTCACTGGCAAATTTATATGGATGAAGTAGGGACAGTTGAGATTTTCAGTTAAGCTTACTTATACACACGGAACGTCTTAGACAGTTAAGGCTATTACGTGCATGCACACCATATATCGTGGGTATGAGACGTTCTACTTTCCTCGCACTTAAAAATTCACCTACTGATGATATCCTCAAATTTATGAATTGCAAAATCATTCCAATTCCAGCTGAATCTTCCTATGAAATGAGCTAATGAGCCTACCGCTAACTCAGTTTATGATTGTATTTTCTCACGTGGGGGCTAAATTGCACGAGAAAATATCACAGATATCAAAGTTTCAAAGGGAAATTTATCACGGTATCACATCACACTCTAATCACTAATGGATCAATTGTTTGCAACGCTGATTTTTTCAATTTGTTAACTGCTTCCGTAATGCTAGCTGTAACTCACATTTATTCGAACTCCATTTTTTTAGATTATACTTTTTTTTGTACGCGACAAGGTCACTGTTGATTCTTCACAATCAACAAAGTTCCTCAAAGTTTCAAAGTCCAGTTGGTTGTTGACTCTTTTTGGCATCCGGGATTTTGAGTCCACCACGGAAATCCTTGCTTAAATCTTTTCTTACTAATAGTTTTCCTCAACACATTTGGCCATTTAAGAGAGAAAGTATTTGTTTGACAAGCAATATGATGCTTGTTCTTAGTTTTCCACTATTAATGTATACACAATCCGATGTGAAGCATCAACACGTGCACTCATCGGGTAATTCATTTGATTACGCTAACCCACTTATTGGATCGACACAAGCACAGGTGATGAATGACACAAATCATATGTATTCTTCAACGGGGCACGTTTCCTAACCGGAAAAAACGTCTAGATTCATAGCGAACGGAGTATACTTGGACACTGAAAGAACTTATTTACACAACTTCACAAGTTAGTGACGAGCTGTCGTTGGTGTGCCATTCATAACTGTAATTCGTGAAACTCCACAACTGTTATGAGATTCCGCACAAAACTCCATTAACCACTGTAGTTTTGCGGGTTACAACCAATGGAACTTTCTCCGTAACGTCAGTAATCCACTGAAGAGCAGACAACAATTATGCCAGTTGAAATTCACGGGGAAATGGTGAGGGCGATGTCGATGGATTGAATTTGCTCAAAGTGGGGACGACGTAGAGGGGATGATGACGCCGAGTGGTGTGTGTCAGCAGTGGTGTAGGCAACCTGACATTTGACACATGACATAATTGGGAAGCCGCGAAGACGAGGAATATAGGAATCACTGTGTACCACAACAATAATACTCTGTGTATAACTGAAATCTCCGAAAAGAGGCCTTTGACTCGCTTTCACCGCGTTGTTTCACAACTCTCGTAGCGTCAATGATTCATCCCGGAGTTTGGTGGTGGGACATCAACTTGTGGTACAGGGCACAATAGGTTGTCCCTGTCGTATTTGAACAGTAATGAAAATTCGAGTTTTCTGTTCGCACAATGTTGGTCAGCAACGAGAGCTCTTCAACATTGCTAGAATAGAATATGTATCGTGTCCATTCTTCCCTGCCTCTGTCCCTATACACCATCATAATCGCCAACGTCTACTCAACTTTTTTTTCTACTTTTTTTCCCTGAGAACGCGGAGAAGCATACAGGCATACAGCAGTTCTGACTGTGTTGTATGTATTTAACGTCAAAAGTTTTAAGAAGTCTCTCTGTGTATGGATATAAAAGGTGGTGAACTACGGTTGTGTTACGTAGAGGTGAGGTGGTCAATCAAATTTCGAGTCTGACAACCGAACATTTCTGTCAGAAAAAATCGCATTTCGGGGAGTTCTTTAAAAAAATTAGGGCCTTTAAAACTCTCAAAGTCTCAAGTAACACCGCGATTCTATAGAAACAACTCTGAATGTCAAGAACATTTCTCAATTTTTTTAAGCTTTTACTATAGTGCGTCGAAAGTGCGTTAGGACAACACGAACTCGTATTATCTTTGTATAATTAGTTTTCAAAGCACGGGTCAGACTATACTTTCATGATTCATTGCATCGAACTACTATTTCCGCGAGCCTACCCCAGTTATAACGCTATAACATTCTTGATTTTTAATTCGTAAAAGTCTCCCCGAGACTGATTGGTCTACCCCATAGAGTTAGGTATACACACTACACTTCATAACTGTAGATTTAAAGAAAAGTGTATGTATACCTTACTCGATGGGAACTGCTTATAGCCTATTTGATAGTCCTAAATCCGACAAACGTTGCGTAATATGATAATTGTCAATCGGAAACTGATGGGAACAATGGTCTACAAAATTTTCTGATAGCTTCAGACATTTCACGCACCCCTATGTGAAACTCTTATGGTGCTATGCTGGGGGCAAGCTCTCATCTAACTGAGAGTTAGATGAGAGCTTTTTTCTTCTTGACGAGATAGTCTGGGAAATTCCACAGGCGGCTCTGGCTTCACACCACTACTCTGTTTCCATCTTCAGTGCACTCGGGCATCTCACTCTTTGCACAGGACTTCTCCTCTTTCGGGTAGTCAACAACCAGATTCAGGCACTGTTCTGAGTTTTTTTTCTCTTTCGCATTTTGAACAGAAGCGTGTCTGACAGGACAGGGTGTACGCACGCACTTTTTCATTCATACAGGAAAAGAGAAAACAAAACGCTGAACTGCCAAGAACAATGCTGCTTTCTCGATATGAAGGGAAATGAGGAGACAAGTGTGCTTAGGGATGAAAGGACCTGACCAAATCCATACCTTCATGAATGAACGCTGTCCAATGTAATGGTTCATTATTGTGGTGAGGTCTAAATGAGATTATGATTTGCTGTCGGTAAAATTCATGACCGATAAAATTTGATGCGCTTTCTCTTTTGTGTAGCATCTATTGTGTGCTTATCAATGTTTGGTTGTTGACTGTACACCGGTCCAGATTAGTAGGCATAGCTTCGTTACACATTTTCGACGATTATAATATTCCTGTCATACCCGTTCCTTTCCGTGCTTATACAATTTCTGTAGTTTGTCGTAGTAATTTTTTCGGTTAAAACGAGAAAACCCACCAAGTTTCCAACCGATACATAATCTCTATTGATGTTTAACGATGAACACAAGATGTGAATTCACGTTTGCCAATGCTTTGGGTAGGTTGGCAATGTAGACATATCAACTATGCTTCTTCAATTCTTATGCTATAAAATATTACATATTATAATATCCATGTATTCAATATTTGCATGATATCGAAGAGAGCGTCAGCCACGTGCCAATTAGGGTCTCATCATCATGCAAATACTTTTACAAGCTTCAATCAATTTTGGGTAGTCCAAAAAATGACCAACTTTGCATAGGTAATTGATTGTGCCTCATTTATATGAAAAGGGATATGCATATTTGTGAACGCCACTTGTTTCTCATGCGAGTACGTCCTTGGCTTGTGTCGGGCTGGTGTTATCGACTGAGCTCTGCATTAGAACTCATATGGTGTGGTTTCTTGCCAGCAACCACAACCTCCGGATGCCAGCTGTTCAGAATCTTAAAAACAAAAACTTTTCCATGCTTCGTGTCCAGTCGGACTGTCACTTTCACTCTATTATTATCATACACACCATTTGGATCTCGTATCACTCGATCGTATATCTCGATCTGGATTTTTCACTCCCGCGTGGAGTTAAAACTTTTTTTGGAGGGGAAGAGTTGATAAGTGACATTTGCTGTTATAAGTGACTCTCGGACGTGTGCGATCAAATGATTGTTTAAAAAGTCTATTTTCAGGGTTGACATAATTGTCTTGTTTGCCGGCGTCCTCTTCAAAACGTTTGCTTTTCATTGAACTACAGAGTAAAAGGGGGCAAACAAATTAAGAGTGATTACTCCTTTACCACCTTAAACACCATGATATTCGTGAGTATCGTTGAATGTAATTTTACTAATTACGCATCATCAGTTCCACTGCAAATTGTCGGAGATTGTCATCTCAGCAAAAGAGATTGTCAAAAGTGAAGTATAAAAGTACCATAAAGTTTTTGTAGTGACTCTAGTTGCCGAATGGTAAAGCATGAAGCCCCGTTGAAGTATGTAGTAACTGCGATACATATATACGGACGATTCACACATCATTGGATGTTACCTCTTTTGACACTTATGTGAACGTAACTTTGACGGGGTGTTTAATGTATGTATGCGTGTATGAGAACTGCTATTAAGCTGCTCACTGACATTGCATCTGTATGGTAACCATTATCGTCAGCGTTTAACACTGGCTGTATTTACGTGATGAATGGATTGGTTGGTTTAGTTGGACTTGATTTCAAGTGATTTCATTACATACTGATTCATGAATATACTCTGTGATTGTATACATGGCAAACTTGGGTTAGATTTGCATGCAACTTCGTTTGATTGAGGAATAGTGAGAGTGTATAACTGCTGCAGTCAGAAGGAGAACTACGGCCAGTTAGGTTTGTTCTCTGCAAACCATTAGTGTCAGCGACAACTTCGAGTGTGTTTGTGGGAGATTTCGTGTAAAAAATTTCTGTATTCACGGGCACTTTTTTCAGCGGTCTGCCGTTGTCTTTCGGACAAGAGGAGCTTTCACTGAAGCTTACAAGTGTACCTGTTTGTTGGTGGTGAAGTAGCTTTCACTTTTAAAAAATGGCAGGCATCATGAGAAGGGTTTACGTCGTTGGGGTGGGAATGACGAAGGTGGGTAAGATTTGTGAGATACTCACTCAAGACTGTGAGGCAGTGTGAGTAAATTTTTTAACAATGTTTTGTTAACCATAGTTTGCGAAGCCTGGCACGTCCGCGGATTACCCGGAGATGGCACAGGAGGCTGTGAACAAAGCTTTGAGCGATGCTAACCTCTCGTATCAACAAATAGATCAGGCCTGCGTTGGATACGTTTATGGTAATTATCTAAGGTCGGGAGCTAACTAGACTTTTTGTAAGTCATCAAAAAATTAGTATCAATTCTTTTGTAAACCAGGGGACTCAACTTGTGGGCAGAAGGCATTGTACGGAGTAGGGCTGACGGGCATTCCAATTTTTAACGTGAACAATAACTGTGCCACCGGTTCGTCTGCACTGCATCTGGCGAAACAGTTGGTTTCTGGAAGTCAAGCACAATGTGTCTTGGCTCTGGGATTTGAGAAGATGGAGAAGGGCTCTCTGGGATCGTCTTTTCCGAATCGGACCAACCCACTTGAAAACCATGTTGAGGCTATGATTAATATCTCGGGCTTCGCTCAGGCTCCTGTAGCTGCTCAATTTTTTGGTAATGCTGGAGCTGAGCACATGAAGAAATACGGCACAAAGCTGGAGCACTTTGCCAAGGTTGCCTTAAAGAATCACACTCACGGATTAAATAATCCGTAAGAGCTCATTTATTTAGCATTTAATTTTTTTCATCAGAACAAATGAATAGATTTTATTATACAAGCCTCGACCCTTGAACTGCGTGAATGATTTTTGACTTTGTAGGAGCTCACAATTCCAAGTGAAGAGGACTCTGGAGGAAATCCTCAGTGCTCCAAAAGTGCACGATCCCCTAACGAAATTGCAATGCTGTCCTACATCCGATGGAGCTGCTGCTGCAATTGTTGTTTCCGAAGAGTTTGTCAAGAAGCACAACCTTCAGAACACGGCTGTAGAAATATTAGCGATGGAGATGGCCACCGATTTCCAGAGCACTTTCAAGGATAACAGTGCCATCAAGCTGATTGGATATGACATGACAAAGACAGCTACCCAAAGGGCCCTGGAGAAGGCTGGAAAGTCTATAACAGACGTCAACGTTGTAGAGCTTCATGACTGCTTCTCTGCGAACGAGCTTATCACATATGAAGCCCTCGGATTGTGTGGGGAAGGTCAGGCTGCCAAGTTTATTGACAATGGGGACAATACTTATGGGGGCAAGTACGTTGTCAATCCTTCTGGTGGTCTGATATCCAAAGGTCATCCTCTTGGTGCAACAGGTGAGTAACCTTGCTGTTTCCATGCATGCATACATGCCCATCACCATGAGTCATCCGCACACTGGAAATATGTGCAGAAGTAGAACCTCTTTGCTCTCACAGGTCTAACAAATTGTTCAAATATTATTATCCATTAGGGAAAGGCTGGCAAAATAATGGCAATGTGCAGTTTCACTTGAAAGAAATCAAAAGCTAGTATATAAATGCGCAGTAAGCGTACTCTTGGAGACAAACTTGACTTGAGTCAATTTAGTAGCATCAGTTCTATGTCGCCAATTGTTTTGGCCTGTTCAATCTGCTGATGTTTTGGAGTATCATGGGGCAAAGTACGTTCCAGCAAAATTTAAATGAGCTCTGAAGATAAGGTCACCTACGAGATAACAGTTTTCATAGGGAAGATGTTATATAAAACCAGAATTGGAAGGGGGCTGAACTTTGATTCATTCTGGAAGACTCACACTGGAAATTGATTAGTAATATGGCAGCAATAGTATAATGCTATCTACCACTCCCACCAATGTGACTAGGAGGAGCTCATTGTTTTCATGAATATTATGTGGCCGTCATATTTCATAATATTATCGCCTGTTATACCACTCTGCACTGCGAAAGCATGTTTGGGACAGTTAAGAGTAGGTTTGAGCATAAAATGCTTGTCAGTCACCTAGTGATAACGTATAATTGAGTTGTAGCTCCTCGAGACTGTTATCGAGTACGTCACAAGAAGTGAAAACATCCTTTGCTTACCTTGTATATTTTTGTTTCATAATGAGGGGGAGTCAGTAAACTGCGTTAAAATTTTTGATACACAAAAGCTCAAAGGCCAAACTCAATCAAATCGTGCAAGAGCAGAAATAAATGGGGATTTCATCAATAACCAATCGACATCAACATGATGTTGTGTACATAACTGAAGATAGGCTTGTGTGTGTGGGATATATTATGTGGGAATACAAACCTTATCATTCTCATCCCATGAACGACTTTCCTCTTCAGTTGGTCTCATTTCTCGCGATTAAAAAAGGCATTGGATTGATGTGGTGATGGTGGCCGTGTAAAAAGTGACTTTTCTCACGTATCTTTCTGCAACGTCTGATAGTGTCCTATTTTCATTCTCCCAAGGGTTGGCACAGTGTACAGAGCTCTGTTTGCAACTTCGTGGTGCCGCAGGACCTAGGCAAGTACCAGGCGCTCAGCTTGCACTTCAACACAACTTGGGACTTGGAGGGGCTGTCGTTGTTGCCTTATACCAACTTGGATTCCCTTCTGCTGCTGCGTCAAGCACGTAAGCCTCAAAAATTTATTTTACTGTACTGGCAGTCAATACTGAAATTACAAATCGTGATAATTTGGTCTCCGCTCTCGTGATATGCAAATCTGACGATCTAAAAAAAATTCTCGCTATATTATATCTATACCAAATGCTGGAAATGCTGAATGTTTTGTAAGGGATATCCCAAAAGTTTGTGGTGTGCACACATATTGCCCCACCGTGTTATTATGCTCATGCAGGAAATTCGGACCGTGGATTTCTTTTGACAGCTCTCCTTTCACTGTATGTAGGTGCAAAGGGTATAATAATGCATTTCACACAAAAACTCAGGTGGGGACAGAAGTCACAGGTCTTCTGTGTTCGGAAAGGGTTTGTAATGGACGATTAATTGCACCAGATTTTCAGCGAAATAACTGTGCTGCACAATTCATAATGCCAATTCTAGTCGTTGAAAATCAGAGTTCCCCAGTCATAAGTCTGACCTGATTGGTATTTTATTAAGTGTAGACTCTGACAATTAATTTACGTTGTCCTATTAGTTTTAGATAGCTCAAAACCGCAAGTGAGTCAGTATTATAGTCTTTAACGGTCACAACCTTGCTCAATCTTGCATTATAAGTTGCCTTAGAAGAATCGTAGACTACTTAAAGGGTGATTGTTTGCAGCAGAAAATAGTTAGCTGGATATACATTACAATTTGGAGAAACTTGATACTTACTAACCGTGTTTTTTATAAATCAGGTATTATTAGTTCATTTCAATGTATAAACAGAAATATTGAATATATTATGTGGTACAATGCGAGCGAATTTGTATCGGTGCATATTATGGATTTCAAAAGTTCTCCAGCATCATTTTTATTGTGCCATGACATTTTGTCGTCGTCATTGGTGATTGGTTTGACTAATGATTAATTTTTCGAACATTTTAGAAGCGGAGACATGACTGTGGGGCCAGATTCTTATAAATGCTCTCCTGCATTTGCCATGCTTCAAGCAAGGCTGGATGAGGATGGAGCTAATTTAGTGAAGAAAGTCAACGGGATTTATTGCTTCAAGGTTATTTTTTTAATTTTACTTCATTGTGGCTCAGACTGGAAGGACTCTCGTTGACATTATAATCATCTACTTAACTACGCTCAGGTTGCTGGAGCCGATGGCAAGGAAGTTCACTGGATTGTTGACGTAAAGAATGGCAACGGAAAAGTTGAATTCAACGGCAGTGGTAATGCCATTTACTCTTAATATTGACACAAAGATTAAAGTATTGATTGCAGTAATTTGATAACAATTAACATTTGTCGATTACTCAAAAACAACGCAAATCTACGGGCATTCTAGGTACCAAATATCAGCAGGGTGAATGTACGATTGTGTGTTTGTATTTCAGGTAACTCTGACGTTACCATATCAACTTCAGACCAAGATTTGATGGATTTGATGGCTGGTACTTTGAATGCTCAAAAGGCTTTCTTCCAAGGGAAATTGAAAATCAAGGGAAACATGGCTCTAGCCATGAAGCTCCGTGAATTTCAATCCGAGGTCAAGAAGGCTCTCGATGCCAAATTGTAAACCCTGTAGGTTTACTACCTTTGTGGAATACACACCAACCACCTACAAAATATTATATAAGCAAACCTGTTATATGTAGATATACACAATTTGACTTTGTACACTCAAAGTCTTTAATACACTTATATTCTTGTTTCAATCGTGTTTGCATTGTAGCCACTCAGATACCAAAGTGCATTAACTTTAAAAAACTTTTGTTGTGATACTTTCTATCGTTGAAATACGTCGACAGTGGAATACTTGAAAATCTGGCGACCATATCTGACGGAAAAGGTACGTACAGAAATCCTCCTGCAATTCCTTCTGACTCCATTAGATGGACTATGGGTTAATGTTAGCTATGGAAGTCATGTACAAAGTATTTCCCAGGAAATAAAGTGACTCATACGGAATTTATTGTGCGCGTTTAAAAACTTGATTGTTTGAACAACCGTTTGTTTTCCCCAATATATACTAGAACTAAATTAGCTTCGGCTAGTAGAGTGGTTTGGCCTTAGAGCTTACGGTAGCTTTTTCATTGGAAATCATAAGAAATCATGGAGCATCGGCATGGTTTCACTGCACCTCAACAAGCCATAGCCTGCGCTTCGCAGTATGTCTTGAAACTGGTTAAAAGGAAAAAAAATCGATCAATGGCAGCTTTCATATATAGTGCAACTCCGAGATAATTTATTTATTCATTTGATGATACACACAAAGTGGTCTGAGTACAACGCACACATTCATGCATAGG
This sequence comes from Alloscopus bannaensis, assembly GCA_027743745.1. Classification (NCBI taxonomy): domain Eukaryota; kingdom Metazoa; phylum Arthropoda; class Collembola; order Entomobryomorpha; family Entomobryidae; genus Alloscopus; species Alloscopus bannaensis. The sequence continues at coordinate 121,037 of JAHZMW010000590.1, read as the reverse complement.
ACTTCATTATACGAATGTCTATAGAAAAGGAGGTCGGACTCTGACCCATGACAAGAAAGCAAGTGCCTCTCCTTGTTGTTGGAATGGACCATATCGTATAATAACTCCATATTGTACACCACGACCATAAAGATAAACCTCTCTGATTTTCCGAACATGACTCAAGAAGAGAGGGAGGATGCATGTTTTAAATTATGAACTTTTTTAAGTCATTGACCCGTGAGTAGTTTCGGGATTTTTTTATTGTTTACACTTTGTAGAGTGAGTGAATGTGTGTCAGTCCTTCACACGGATACAAACTATTTCTATATTACTCATACTGCGACGCTCGCTTGTTTTTAATTTGAAACAATGGATATAACGCATTAATAACTAGGGGAGACAACGTGAATCGTGTAGTGCTCAACAGGAAGGGAGCAAGCATTGTGAGAGCTTGACCACAACTCGGTGGATGCTCCAAGCTAAATAATTTCCGAAAAACCATAAAACGGGAGGAAGGGTTTGACTATGAAATACGCTGTTATCGGTCAGCGGTAAAACAACAGAGTCATTTTATATTTCAATGCGTTCAACAAATCCAAGCGAAATTAATTTCATGTTTTCCACCTCTTTCCTGGTCGTCCTCATCGCCACTCCGACTTGTCATCGTGATGAAAGCAATAAGCATTAGAGTCTTGATCCGCCTTTCCGCCGTACCACGAATGACTATAACTCACTTTCTCCACCATGCCAGAAACGACCCGCTGAAGTCATGCTGTTGAGGAGTAATTAAGTAAGAAAATAAATATTGTGAGTGACAGGATGATGATAAGGCGCTTCCTTGTGGTATGCATATTATGCGGTGTGATTATCTTGGCATTTCATTGTCACAATTTTTGGCAAGGAAAAATGAGCCTCTCGGATGTGAACGAACTTTTCAAGCGTCTTATTTACCAAATTTCGTCCCGTGACGCACTAATAGAAAAGAATTCTGGGAGGCTCCAAGCTCGCACTGGGGTGTTCCTGGGAGAAGTCAATACAACGTTTGATATGATGAATGTCATTGACACAACGCATTTCTCTTGTATATCATGTCTACAATGAGGAAGAGAGTGTGAGGAACAAGTTATTCACCTTAAGGTCGCTTCCCCTTTGCCTTCAACACATTTATGGATCCATCACATCGGTCATCGAATTTTCCATGCATGCATATTATTAAATACATGCACTCTTCCATGTTATGTCACCGAACCTTGGATATGCACGTTATACCTGTACGTTGTGAATGATTCCGTTGGCAGAAATGCATTTTCTCCAGGACAAAAAGGTATACAACGATTAAGATAGGTTTACGGAGTAGTTTCCATATTTATGGCTCCACCATAGATTCTAGATTGATGACAAGAAAGGCAAGGAAGGATTCACAGTATTTCCTACGTTTTTCGTGGAAGAGCAACAAACTTGTGTCTTGTGTCTGGCACACGAATGGAACCACTTTATTCACGCTGGGAACAAAGAAAACCCGCTTCTTCGTATTGCATGCAAACAGACATCTCGTCGTGCCTTTCTCGGTTCGCTTAATGAAAATACAAGGAAGAAGGAATCGTATTGATAAAACCTCTTCTCTCTTGTCTATGACAAATGAACTTCCGTGAAAAAAATAGAGGAACGGTTATTGTCAATTTACCACCTCGCCCTTTCCCATAGAGAGCGTAATGTAGCAGCAGAGGAAAAGGTGGAGAGGGCAATTCTATGTCAGAATCTATGTATTACATGTGTAATGGCTATTTCTTAAGACAGTACATGTGTGTCCATAATATACCCGGATATTCCACTGAAAGGTTTTGATAAGTTGATTACACTCTGTCGATAACTGAAACTTCTCCGAGAGACGAGAGAGTGACGATTAGCGTCATCGGGAAGTGAGTTTGATGTGTCTTCCCCAGTGAATCGACATGTGAATAAATAGAAAACTTCACACTTCCGCAAACCTCTGTATAATATATGATGTCGTGTTCTGTGTGAGTTTCTCGGCAGTCGACAATGACTTGACTGACAAGCCATCACGCTCCAGTCGATTCCGCTTTTTCTTCACTTTTCTCTCACGTTCACATGATGCATGTGCGTCGTCATCGGCAATAATCGGCATGTTTGTTAACATCGCAAAAGGAGACATGTGTGCAAAGGTTCGCAAAGAGATTTAATACCCGTGCATTTCTCCGTATCGTGTTTCACAAAGGGTTCGAAAACCGGAATACACACACACACACAGTTCATCAAACCTGTATGCTCACGCAGACATAATATTATTATTCAATGGATTTTCTTTTTCGGTTTGTGGTGACGAGAATATTACATGTGGGGAAGCATCATCAAACTTTTTGCGTGTTGTTGTATCACACAGTGGTAAATCAACAGAATGGAGTATTTTCTAAAAGCGAAATATGAGCATGCTTGAACCATGCAATTAGTTGTACACAGTATTATGATATACGATACAAATGTACTCGACACTCGTCAGCAATTGGCACACTTACTGGTGATGATGAGATGATGGTGATCCCGTTGGCGGTACATGTCGACTTTATATAATCACTTCGAACCTTTCAAGAACCGTACACGGGTCTGCCTCGAAATCAAAGTGTACGATCTCGATAATGAGTTTTGATGATTTACATACGGCTCCACTCCTCCTTTTCGGGAGTCTCTATATTTAAAAAAAAGCTTTGCAAAGAGTGGGCACTATTCTCTACGCTGTAATACCGTTAATGGGATCTATTTTACATTATCACCCTAGAACCTAGTCTTCGACTGTTTCTATTGCTGAGCTTGGTGCACCAAAGACGTAAAATAGGAATAAATATGACATTCTGCTTGTTGTTGTTGGTAAACTTTCTTGACAGTGTATCAATTTTTGTTGGATGACAATCAGATTACCAAGCTTCGAATACAAGGTGCTTAATATTTCATGACAGGCATTTGGTGACAGTTGTAATACGACGTTATTTTCCAGAAAATCTATAGCATGTCGTCATCCTCTCTAGTCCCTTTTTCCGCTTTGAGAAAAAAGCGCATTCAGATGAGAAAGCGTAACTGCCTGAAGCCGTTTAGCTTTACAAAGAAATGGGTGCAGAGGCAAAAACAAGAATGCTTTCACTTTGATTTGAGATGGTAGTTCGTGTCATTGTCATCGGTTGCAAATATGCAAGTCACAAGTTTGACTTTGAGGGTGATTCGTACAAACTCATGCCACATCCCGTAATGCATTTCCGTGATCGTCGGGCAAAGTGCTCACGAAGATTTTTCATTTACAACCCTTTTACATCAGAGTTGCTCGCATTTTGAAAGCTGTAAAAGTCATTCTTTTACACTGAAAATGTATTGACGTAATGGTTCATTACTCTCTTCGGTTTCATAGTGTCCTGTTCCCCTTTTTGTGCATCGTTCCGCACTCATTGATTAGCAAGTCAGAATAGAAAATTTACATTTTCCCTATACATTCATCATCCTCATCAAGTAACTCTTGGTTACAATTTTCCCCAAAAAAAATCCTTCATCTGAGATGCAAACATTTGTTGTACTTTGATAATTCATCGGCTGCATAAATGCAATCTATGGGTGGAAGATGCAACGGATACAGAAGAGTCGGATCAAGCTGATTTCGCCTTCCGTCTCGTGTCGAATGAGTTCAAATAACCTGTAAGTTTGTAAATGTCAGTTTTTGTGCTTTCAGAATGTGCTCATTTGCACACTTGCTATTAACGATGTAAGTATATCGAGCCGAATGCTAGCCGCAAATTATTCTGTGGTGCCCCTATCCCACTTCGTTTCCTCTCTGTCATAATATAGTAATCGCCAGCCAGTCTTCTCAAAAAATAATGTTGACGCTGAAAACACACAGACCTGCGTCTACTACTCTGTCTCTAGAGACAATATCGGCGAAACTTCGACACATGTGTTCTTCAGACGCATACACAAGAAGAGAGCAGGTCGAATACTTGGAAACTTTGGTGGCGTATAGGAAATTGCAATGGAATGCTGTAAGAATTTGTGCATACGTTCCTACACACACATTTCCCACATGAGGAAAAGTCTTCCCGTTTGTCTGACTCGTCGTCATCGTCATGTAGGGTTGAATCATGCATCGTGTGTGAATGCGTGATATGATGACTGTGAGCTCGTTCACAAGTCTCCGTCGTTAGTGATGTGGTGCATGCAAAGTTTTTTTGGAATGGGTTGGCCTGGCGTGCAATCCCAACACCCCGACCCGGGTAATATTGCCATCAGGTCGATAACCCTGAAGAAGGCAGGGTAACAAAAAAGAGTTCCCTGTTTCAACGAAACTTAGTTTTTTCTCTCCTTGCTGAAATTACTCCGACTCAACATATGACGACGACGATGATGATGTATACAGACATTCGTGTGTTATGTGACTCTTTTGTGGTTGGAGTAGTTATGTACACATTTACATTTAGCTCGGAGCCATGCCATGCTGTTTTTCAAGTGGAGGAAGTGTTTCTGCTCATATACACGCTTGCACACATTTGTGTGCATTAGTCTGCAACTAATGTTATTTCTTCTGCTTTCCCTCACACTTTGTTCTTCATTTTTTTTCCAACGCTTGGATGTCGCGCGCTCATATGTGCCCTGTGCATCATGGTGTTCAACCGGTCGTTGTGTGGGAAGTGAATCTTCCCGTATCTTACAAAGACACGGAGTGTAGGCTGTGGTGGAAGACAATGCCCGTTACATATAGTGGAAATCTGTGCAAGGAGGCAGACCAAGCACACTTTAAATTCTATTCGACAAACGAAATTTTATCTGTCGCGACTGTCACAGCCTTTTTGACGCATCCAGCTTAAAACCATATTGTTAAGGCAGAAAACGCCTTTTCACTCATCTCCTGGTCAGGAAGGAGCTAGCGGAGTGAAAGTTGTTGGCAATTGATGCCCCTCTTCCCGTAACTCCCGTTACTATGTACGATGACAATTGAGACAAGAGGAATTCGTGTAGACGTATTTTCGCTTCCAAGAAAATGACGAGTCAACGGTCGGTTTGCATATTGCATGATTTGTTTATATTTTACACACGTTGTACGTCCAATTGCCAACCTTGATACCACAACACTCCGCAACGCTACGAACATAACATCCCGCATAAAGTCACAAATCACGGTTGACGTCAGCCCAGAATTTTAATTGAAGCCAGTCGTACACTGACTCTGCAAACCACACACATACTCACAGAATGCTCTCATTCATTTCGAGAGTCAAAGTTCTCGAGAAGAAAGAGTTGCACTTCACATTTCCCAACCTGGTTCAATAATGAATGTATACGCTTTCCACATGAGATCCTTTGTTTATCGGCCGCATACCAAATCTCAGTCTGTGTGCTTCTCTTGCGTTCACAAAACAACACTGTTACTCAACACATGTACGGGAAGAATGCACTTAGTTTTCGCCTATAAATAGGTTTGAAACACACGCCCAAAATGTGGACTAATTCATAAAAGAGAAAAGCAAGTAAAAAGTATGCTCATTGTGTCACTGCACTGCACCATTTTAATCGTATTCTCAGTGATACAGTCTCATCACTCTCATCATACTGAAAAAAGTGAGCAATTATAGTCACGTAGAAAGTGAGGAAAAGTTTTTTCTGTCTGTGCGAATTTTTATATTCAAGTCTTTAGTTCCGTCTCTGTTCTATATCTAAACTTTTTTGAACCTTGGCAGCAACAATTTTTTATGAGAATCTTGGCTGTACTCTCAAAAAAATCTTTGACTTACGGTTCAAGAAGAAGACAGGGTTATGCACCATGTCAATACTTTTAGATGAGTACGTACACGCAAGAGGAGAAAGGGAAGTCTGAAATAAAAACAAACATGGTTTGTTCTGCTTACAATTTAGGGCGACAACACTTGATTCCAAGTTCGCTGCATTTTTTACCGGTTTCCATTTCGTTGGCAGGGAGAAGTACGTAGGGAGAGCTCATCGTGTTTTCATTTCGCTTTATTGAAGGTAGGGTGATTGACAGCTAAACCCTGAAAATTTGGTTGACGTCAACCTTAACGAGAATTAACGGGCATGTTTTTTACACACCTCTCCGCCTCTCGCTTAAAATTTATGACAGGATACAAGGCAAACCGAACATTCCTCTGCTGGAAACGAGGAAAAGAGATTTAAACGCGGAAAAGCGTGTAAAAATATATACGTACTATCTACAGATTTGTATATATGGTGCACGTATGTACCTATTTTTGATTCTAAGATGTACACCAGAACCGCAAGTTAATGTCTGAGTTGATTTATATCACTTGGAAAGTTGGGCGCGTATTGGAAGAGAGTTCCAGGAAGAACTTGAAAAACCACTCTTGTTCTAGATTGCTCTCTCAATCATCCATTCTTCTCCAATTTGCGCTATAGACGTGAAAGCATAAAAGTGTGACAGTTACACTTAGTTCATCCGCAAAATACACGACATTCTCTTCAGAGTCTCAGATGTTCTTGATCACAAAAGTATTCACGCGGATCCCATGAGCGTCGTGATGTCACGAGGAGCGAGTGTAAAAAAGGGGATAATTTTGCTCAAGTCAGAAGAGGCCGTTTTGTACAATGTTATCATTATCGCTTCTATTGCATAAAGGAGCTCGACAACTGCGTAATTAATTTGTGCAATTATCCCATTTAAAAAACTTTTCTCCGTTTAGTCTTTCTCATCATTTCGCAACAAGGAGAAAGAATGAATGCTATCAACTTCGACCGACAGAGAAGTATGCGGAAGCATGCTTTATCTGTCAAATTAGTGAACAAAAAGAGGAGAATTATGTTTGAGTGCAGCAAGCAGAAGGAAAAACGCGCACGACGTAAAACTGAGATTGATTTTATCATCTTTTTTATCCGCCTGCCGCTTTGTCAGTCAAAGAAAATTAACTGGATCAGTAAACGACCGACCTTTCACATTAAACTTTTAAGGAATCCTTCAAAGAGATGTGGGCAACCGATAAAAAGAAATGAATATGAATGACCTCATTTTCCTCATCCACTTTGTTGCACTTCAACTTTTGTTTTCACCCATTTAACACATTTTGAGAAAAGATAAAAAACCCCAGACAACTCCGACATTGTCATGGTCCTTTACTTTTTTTGTGAAAAATACAAAGCTATACCGACATCACAAACCGTAGTTTTCACATATTCAACGCTATTTCTCATAGAACACGTCATATTTCAAATTTCTAAAATCACACTTCGGTCGTAGTGTGCCAACACAATAAAATGTGTCTCAGGGCAGGAATTTTTCCGTGCTTCCAAAATCCAAACAGCATCCTTCCATGCCCACTCCAACCCGGCTTTTTTTTACCATTCCATGTTTTTCTTCCCAGAAGAGATTCTCGAAATTCACTCCATACCTCCATGACTCATCATGACCATCTAATCGAATCAAGGTTGGGGGAGAAGCCATACAACGTTTTCCCTTGTTGATGACCCGTCCTTCAAACGAAGTACAGGTTTGGCGGAAAGACACACGTACTCTCTCACACATCTCGATGTGTGTCGCACACAGAGTAGGAAAGTCCTTGAGGATATTTTTGAACCCGTTTCCTTCTCACGAGCCATCATCATGAGCATCAAAGATTCCATCTGGATCTCATATTCGCATGAACCAGTCAAAGAAATTAACTTTTCATCCATACCCTCCTGAGCAATGCCTGCACACCCATAAACAGGTAATCCACTCACAGCCATGGTCACTCTTTTTGGATAACGGTACATATAGAAGAGCCTCGTGTGTCGAGGCACATGGGAAGGGAAAGCGTGTAAAATAAGTTATTTTTTTCAATTTCTCTCTTCCGTTTTCTCAGCTCCATATATTATGCATGTATGAGCGAGCTTACATCACATCCACACGCCATTTGTACTCACACACGGAGGCTCCCTGTTTTCTCCTCTCAGGTCTCGAGTAGACCTTATTTTCTTTCACCCATCAATAAATTATAAAACTTGTTATAAAATTATAGAAGTCTGGTAGGTTGTTGCTAAAGCTACGAAATGCTCGACTTCGAGAGAAAGATTCCTGTCTTTCTCTGAGAGAGAGAGTGAAGCAGGAAAATAAATAACATTGCTCAATGTAGGTTAATGGTTTTTCTTGTTGTCTAGAGCATGGATGCAGAAACAGATGTTGATGGCGTTGCACGTTAAGAGGAAAAAGCAGTCTCTTCGCTTCTTTATCTGTAGAGATGGTGGTGGGAAACTGCATCCATTTTTTGAGAGTGGTTGTACTCTCTCTCTCTCGAAATAAAAAGTAAAAATTACGCCACCAATAAGGTCTACAGAACGCGTTTTTTTTCATGGGAACGCGTCTCTGTCTCCCTGCGATCACAGTAAACAAAGGCCATTTACCCAGAGAGCAGCATCAGAAGCGGAGAGAGTGTGTTGAAACCATTTGTCTATCTTGTCTCTTCACTACATGGATGTGAGGAACACATACAAGTTTTCTGTCTTTTGAATTTGCTTCTTTTGTTGGAAACTTGGAGTTGAGTCATGACGAAAGATGTCTTTTTCCCATTAGAGAACTCTCCGTGTACCTGTGTGAGCACAGGAGAGAGAAGTTCTCTGAACAAAGTCCCTCTTGCCGAACCGTGTGATTTCATTTGTGATGATTTCCTTTTGAGTTTCCAGTTTTTTGGGGTATCTTTTAATTTTGACTGCGACTGTCGAAAGGTGGATGTTCTTCATGTTTTCAAACATGAAAGCGGTGTGGTGGTGGCAGGTGGTGGTGAATGCACACCTGGATGCTGAATGAAGAGCGACTTTCGACTTTTTTTACTGATGCTCTGATTTCAGGTTTGGCTTAACAGTAAGACCTGTGCTACGCGTGTAAAATACTTTTTTAAAGGTTTAAGACCCTTCAGTCTTTTGTAACGCAGTGGTACAGATGTCATTCGGGACAAACTTTTTGATTTTTTCTTCCCTCTCATGAATCTCTTCGCACACACAACTCTAATCCTTAGACTACTTCATTTCATGTCCTCATTCTTGAACAGAGAGGAACGCTTTGCACAAACTACCGCACACCGTACGCGTACTAATCAATTTCTTAATTGAAACAAAAACTTTTTTTTTCCTGGAGAGAAACTAGAGCAACATTTGTTAGCGTGTTACTGTCACCCAAGAGAGAAGCTTGTAGTGAGGCTATGAATTTCCTTTCTCCAGATTTGTTTGACTCTTTCTTTTTTCTGGAAATGATTTATCCCTCTTCCGCCTCACATTGTTATAGGAATACTTCCTGCAAATTCTCCCACCCAAAGATTTTGGCCTGTACGTGAAATGATTTTGAAAATGAATGTCATGCATAACCGATTCGAACCATATATTACGGTCTCACATACACTCTCCGGGAGGAACTGTCGCGATAAAGTGTTTACCTTCGACGACTCCATGTATGTGTTTTCGTACCCAAAGATACATTTGTTTCGAGACAGATAAGTTATGTGTGCCATAAAAGTTTCAGCATGTCCTTCTCAACCTCTCGTGGCATCCTTTTTTTCTGTTGGCCATTCTTTGTACATCTCTCCGAGGTTGTAAAGAAGACTCTTGAATAAAATTGTACCTGTTCTCTCTGTTGAGAGACAACAAACAATGAGAAAAAAGCCCCTTTGTACGCACACCAGAATCCCCAGAAAAGATAAAACTTTGACGTTCGTCCACACCCGAAGATGAAAAGAGAGAGCCACCGGTTCCCATTTATCCGGTGTGCAAAAAAAAACGCATGGATGACGCTCTCAACCAGCGTACTATTCGGAGTGTTCTTTGTGTTTCAGCGAGAGTTGTAGGATGAAAGCGTTAAATTCTCATCTCTTCACTCTCATCGATTAACGTCCAGTCCACCCTTTCGCACCCGAAATTGTACATATAAAATGGTGGTGTGCATAGATGAATTGTGGTGCGAGCGAATCTTGTAGCAATCCAAAATCCTATTGGATTCTCTAGGTAAGGGGATGTGTGTCCGGTGTGTTTGCAGCTGGGCTCTCGTCGTCGACTAGACTCAAAAAATTCCTGCAGATAAGGCAATGACAGAGAAGAGCGAGATGGTATGGAAAGTGGTGGCATATAGTGTGAGCGTAAAGTTGAAGTAATCCAGTTACCACCACTTTTTGTTTGCAAAACCTTTTCTTCTTCCCCTTGAATCCCCTTGTGTTGTATAGACTTTCTGGGACTAATGGTAGTCAAGAAGTGCTCATTCTGTATTGGATTACTTTTCAACATACCGCTGTGTAACTTGTGAACATCTTCTTCGAGAGATGACTTGCCTCTCTATTCCTACTCTATGTTGTATCGCGATATTGAACGCGAGTTCCTTGCAAAGCACAATTCATTATAATAGGAAAGGGAAACAAAAAGGTTCTCTCTCTCTCCCCAAGAGCACGAGATGATCATTGTGTATTACATTTTTGGAGCAGGATGCTGGGCCAAGCTTCTTTCCACTCAACCATGTGTATTATTCTATGCCGGACTTTTGTGAGAAACTTGGCTCGCGGCTCGGAATGAGTGAAGAGCAACTCGGAACTTGTAGCCGTCAATCTAAAATGGAACTTGTTCAGAGCACTGCTTTGTCTTTTCATAGAATGTTGTGAGAAAGTCACATATTACTTGTTCCATAATATTTCGCTGGTTTAAAGCACTTACACAGCCTCTTTGCCTACTTCGTGGGATGACATCGTCTGAGAGCACTTTCTCGCCTCTCTCCCGCTTTAAAAATCTTTATCGCTCCAGTCGAAGCTTTGATAATGGCTTTTATCCTCGACGGAGTGCGAAACATGTACTGGTATTCAGTCATAATCCCTATTTTGATTTTGATGTGTACATGCGGAGATGGTCGGCTCGCAACACGTTCTCCCGTCTCTGGACACGGAGTGAGAGACAGGGAGAAAGCTGTGAGACTATTAGCGAGAGTGGTTATATTCTATTATGCAAGTGGTGGAAAGTGCAACATCCTCCTAGTTAACAACACCATTTACTCACTTTTAACACTTACAGGTAAATAGGGTTCGCAGAGGATTTGCAAGCCACATGTTCACACAAAGTATGCGAAAACATATATTTTCTCCTGCTTTCCCCACGTTTCCCCTTTCAGCCGCGTATCATCTCAAGTTTCTATGGGCCTGCATGTCCGCTGACATCCGCAATCCACAGGCATGGCGATGAAAGGCGTTGTAAATTATTATTGATTATTAGGTATGAATGTGGGGATGGGAAATGCTCGTCATTATAAAATCCACCCTGCACATACACACGACAGAACTTCCCCGTCTCTTTTGTGTGAGACGTGTCACTTTTTATGGAATTAGCGCTGGATGAGAGGATTTTACGGTGAGTTGTGTTTCGAGCAGTCACTTCCTTTTTGTGGGAAACAATAACGGGAAACTGTGTCTGTGCAAATGCTTAGCTCACTTTTCCAGCATTCATAAATGGGAAAGTTGATATCGATTATTTTTCCATGTTTAATTTATTTCTACACCCACGACAGGTTTTGGGAAAGTTCATTAAAAGTTGTTGGGAACCAATTTGGGTGCATTGTTGTGTAGGAAAAATTGTCAACTCTTTATTATTTCTTGCCATCGAAGCGGAGAATGAAGAGGAGGATCCTAATAGATTTCCGAGGTACATCATTATTTTGTTTATGATGGATTAGGAAAGACATGCAACAACCATTGGCATCGCCTACGTAAATGTTATGAAACGTAATGAACATTTGGTAACCCTAATTCTATTCCGCATCAAAAAGATCTAAGAAAAATTTCAAGCAAGTTGTGATTTTGACTTGACAACGTTTTCAAACAAAACGGCAGAGGATGATGTGCACAGTTGGTAAAGTGACACATTTTTGCATAAAAGTACAACTCGTTCAGAACAAATTGCTTTTCTTCGTAGCTGCTCCATAAGAAAATGAGTACAAAAATAATGATACAAAAAGAAAAAGTAGCACGTTAGGCTGGTTCTCTGAGTTACTTGAATGATTTTTTTTTAAATCCTCAGACAAGGTTTATCAAACGAGAGCAGAGACACGATGGAATGGATTTCAGCTTGCATTTCATCCAGCGTTTAAGCTCATCTCGAAACTTTGTATGACCAGCTCAAGTTTATTTCCGAGAACAGGAATTTCAGACTAAACCCGTGAGCATGACAGAATGTGGGTACTGTCTCCGGTTCCAAGAGAGACAAAAAAAAGTAGGGCAGAGTGGAATTCAACTGAAGATTGAAACATAATTAAACACCACGTACGACTCTGATAAAAGCGGCGATTATGTAGAAATGGGAAAATTGTGGACAATCATTCCTTCAGTCGAGTGATTTATAACAGCTTTCCCTTTTTCTTACGTTCATTTATCTTTTATTCCAATATTTCATTAACAAGACGGACGTGGTTCTCAAAGAGAAAAAACATTTGAGTATTTTCTCTTTATTATTACAGCTTTGCCACCAATTTCCATAAAACTGATATTCGCAGAGTTCTTTGCAAATTTAGCCGTCGCCAGGAAACGTAATGAATTGCGACTCGTACGTTCTGTGAATGTACACTATTCTCCTTTCTGTACAATGACATTTTTCCTTTGAAGCCTGACATCCAAGTGTTCCTCCGTTCCGCATGCTGGCTTACCATGTCGCCTGTGAAAAATCCTTTCCACAATGGATTTTCACTTCCTCCACATTTTTCGCTTGAGTGTTGGTGAGCAGGTGGAAGCTGAGCTTTGGGACTTCGGTGGTTTGTTTTTTTTCTCCTCGAGCTTCCCCTCTTTTCCTGCCATGCAAAGTTCTGTGAAGCGATAAGCAAATTCATACCAAGCAAAAAGTGTGGAACTTGGAGTCTTTTCTCGGAAGTAGATGATTGACTAATGCAGCAGGCGAGTGAAATGTGAAAAAAAAGTTTTTCAACTTTTCTTTTCCCTGTATGATAGTGACTTCTGAAAAGGAGGACGTTAATTAGAAAAATTGCAAATGCCAGAAAATCCTCGTAAGCTTATCAAAAACACACATGGCAGAAAGAGAGAAGCAAACATTTATACATGCCAAACATGCTTCATTTTTTCTTTATAATTTGCACACTCACAAACACAGGGAAACAACTTCAGTGGGCTTTTTACAAGTACCTGGTTGTTTGACAAGGAAATTTCACACAGCGATTTTCCTCCCCTTCTTAAATTTGAACTTGCGTTCATTTTGCCAAGGAATCATTACTGATTTCCCGTGTATCACAGAGATCATCGTCATCATCAAAAAGAATTCCAAATTCATCCTGTACACAAAAGAAACAGCTTTTTTAAGGGAGAGTTGAAATATTTTCTAACCTGCGGCACTCTGTGTGGCACTTCTTTGTACTCCATTTTCTCTGGTATTTTACTACCCATATTGCCTTCGCTCCAACAAAACCATAATATTATATATCTGCTGCAAAAGGGAATTGTAATTCGGGGAACTGAAGACTCACCACCACACAATCATTATATGATTCCATATGCGCACACTTGCTCGCGGAAGGAACATTAAAGATGCTTCCATGAAATTTTTTGTAACAAGTTTTTTTTCAAGCTTCGGAATACCTGGGCGCCTTCTTGTACACATACAAACAGGGGATCTTGCGTCGCTAAAACATCCTACACGAAACAAACTCCCTTTGTTCGTGTGTCGATGAATCCTTTTGAAAAAAAATCATGTTTCCCTTCTTTCGTCCAACAACCGCGACTCAAATTGTGTAGGATGTTCGAAGTAAACCTGTAATTAATTTAGCGATCATCGCACAACGAAGCAATATGGTACGCTTTTTCACAAGAAAAATCTCCTTTGTCCATCCATCTAATATATTCCTGAGTATAGAGAAAATCATAGGACGATTTCTTGCTTCTCAAGCTTGTAATACAGAAATAATTGTACGAGAGCCTCTACTATTTATTTACTAAGGGCGGTGGTGGTAGTTGACCCATCGGATCACTCTCATCATTCGAGGCGGAGAACCGCATTAGATGTAGGTTGATGTACAACACGACGAGCAGCAGTAGCAGCGGAGTATGTATACGTGAGAGTTCTTTGTCCTATTCGCTCGGTCTTACATCACGAAGCCACAGGATCTTGAGACGCCTTTCACACAAGACAGCGCTTCCTTCCAGGGCTTCGCACAGAAATGAAGGTACTCTCACTCACACGGCCTGTAAGAGAAATGAAGCGATACGATCAAACTTTTTCGTTCTGGCCTCAGGGTAGGAATGGATCTCGGCTTCTGCCTTATTATTGACGTTTTTAATCCAGTCCACTTGCCAATCCAGTCCCTTACTAGTTGGACGAAATGATGAAACAACATGTCGAAGAAGTTCATCCGGTCGTCTGATTGTGGAAGGGAGATTTGGAAGCCGAAGGGAGCCTTAAATGCTGTATGCATAATAGGACACTTTAGATTTTGTAGTGAGATAGTCATCATCATACCGTCATCATTTCGCTGATTGCATCCTGTCCCACAAAAATCCTCGAGAATCCGGTTCACAGTCTTTGCACACAAGACGAATATCACGCGACTCCAGGCACACGGAAAATGGGTTAATTATGTGCTACACGAAGGTGCGAATAATTTTCTCTTTCAAGATTTTTTTTTCTGTCCCATGGCCCCGCTTCCATGGTGATGATGCACTCTCTCGTGTGTTTCTTGCATATTACTATGGAAAGGGTTGGGAAAGGGAAATTCAGCAAAGTGTGAGCATGTGTAGTCACACATTCATCCGGAGCCAGAGGTGTGTGATCAACTTTATAGGAATGATGATGATACAGCTATGGGGCAGTGACATAATGGTACTACTTTGGTATACCTTGAAGCTAAATTGCGATGAAGTTGAGAGATGCAGAACAAAACTGAAAGTAAGCGTTCGATACAATGTTATGAATCCCAGGTGCCTCTTCTCGAGCCAAGAAGGATAAAAAACGACTCCAGACATTTTTCTGGGTATTGTGTTGACAAAACTTTGAAGAAGTCACGTTACGATACGCGTGTGCTTCCAATTTCCCAAACATGAAGATAGTAGTAGAAGACATTTTTTAGAAAAACTAACCTGCCTTGTCATCCCGAAAAGTTGGAAGATGAGATACAACTGTGTGAGTAAGGAAGTAAGGATGATGATGAAAAACTCGGAATAGTATGGAGCCAGGTAGGGTACAGTAGTTTTTTACCTTTAAAAAATAATCTCTGTGCTTTTCGCCGTCCACATAAATCCATCCGTATAATACTACACGGTGGACCTTTAAATAATGCAGGGGAAAAGAGGGTACATCAGGAGAAATACAAATGGGCAAGTAATTATGATAATACTACTCACTCGACTTCTCACAAAGAGCAACACACCATATTCTCATCTAGCATCGTGTCGTTTTCGCAGAGCAAGTGGGAAGAAGAAACGAGTTTACATTTCAATGCATTATGGTGCAGCGGAGTGGTTCAAACAAACAAACATCCACTCTCTCTGTACGCATCAAGCAACTGACGGACGATGATACCGAGATGAGGAGGAAGTGAATGGACGCAGCGAGAATTGCCCGGTGCAAAAAAACAGGGGGTTGTTAAGAAAGACGTCCATCAAAAAAGCTGTATTATGCACATAAGAGGTATAGATTCGAATCCTCTCTTCAAGTAGGGTTGAGCCCGAAGCATATTATCATCATCATCATCTACATTCATCATTTGATTGCTCATCCTTTCTCCCTTTTTTAATATGTAGAATGATGGCTCATGGTCTATATTATGTGAGCTCTCTCATACGCAGAGGTCTACGTACAAAAGGAGGAAGCACCATTGCAGCCCCGTGTGACTGCGTATATGCGTACCAAGTAATAGTACTATTGCGTCTTGTTCAGGTTAAACGACACCATAATATGACCATGTTGGAGTAAGTCTTTGTGAGTAATACAACTATAAAATACGTCGTGTTTCCCAAAGGAAGCAATACGCATCCCCTTTTGTACCTTGTTATAAAATGATGATTTCAACCCTGTTCAATATACTTCGTAATCATTGAAGGTATACATAAAATTGAGGTGGGTTTATATATATATATATATGCCGGTATAAGTTTGGATATCTTGTTGGAGCAGCGAGTATTTACTTCCACCTCGTTTTTAAATGTGACACAAAGCATTTAAAGTACAAGAAATAGCAAAGGAATAGGAGCTCACACCTTGATACCTGCAAGTGAGAGTGGTTTTTTGACAATAAATGTTTATATTGCAATTACACTGTACGTTTTCAATCTCGTCTCCGCTCTAGAGTGAGCATGGCGAAACCATTTCCAACTGAGAACGCGCAGTTCGAAAGCCATGCACAAATCAAGCAGTCATAACAAAACCATTGTGATATGGATGCATGTGCGTGTAATGATCGTCTTTGTTTCGCATGATAAGATGATGACGACGACAATGACGGGGAAGGGAAGACGCTGATGTGGTGACGGGGATGAGCAGTCATTAGACTTTAACAAATATATGGATTTTCGAGTAGTAATCCGTACAATTTTCATGATGAGAGTGATCATCACGATGGTAATTTGACGATTGCCTGCTTTCTACAAAAATAATCTGTGTGAAAACACACGTAGTCTTGTCTTCCCGATGTGAGTCGTAAATGGAGGCTTCTATATCAGGATTCATCATCGTATCATCGCGTCGTGAAGACACATTTTTCGTGTGGCCGATTCCATCTCTTTAAAAAATGCTTGTATGTATAACGCTGCACGCTGTAAAAGAGAGTTCTTTCTCTATCCGATCTGCTGGATGAATGATGGTTTGTTCTTTTTTCTGCCTTGTGCAAAGAGAGAATTACCTTATGCGAGAGAGATTATTAACTTCTGCCCACTTGATGCAGACTTGCGAATGTTTTCATGTAGAGAAACCTGGCAAGCATGTGTTGTTGCGCTGACTGATGAGGGTGAACGTATTTCTCAAGAGCATCGTCATCATCACTGTACCGGTGTCTAAACTGTCTCCCTGTACGCGCCTGGATGATGAACTGAGAGTGATGCGTGAAAGATGGCCAAAAGAGGATTGATTCAATTTGAATACACACACACAAACACACACTCACTGGTCAAAAACTCTCGAATGAACATTCGCAGATTGCAGCCATATTTACATTAGGTTTCCTTGCCCTCCAGCTTATCGCTTGTTTTGTCTATCCTATCGCAATTTGTTTTTCGTCAGTTCTCCGTATAAAATTGTATCGTGTGTATTATCAAGTTTAACGATGACATATAAGTATAATGTATGCTGCCAGATACTAGCACTATGCGTTTCTTTGATTTAGCCACTCTTGGTTTGTAGCGGATTTAATTTTGTTTCGGAAAGTGTCAAAATTTTGGTGGAAATGGAATTTGCATAAAAGAGGATCATCGTCTAATGAGGAATTTCAAGTGGTTGGAAAACAATGTAACGTATACGCGTGATTATGAATTATGATGTTCTCTCCGACGTATGTATATCGGATATCTATGAAATTTTTGTGTGAAGCGGCATCGGCACCATGATGCATGACTAATGACCAATGCATCATGTTTGCTTTCCAGTTTCCGTGATAAGGCGGTGTTCGACTGCTTATCGGTGTACTCTTCTAACACTAATATTGTAACTGCGAACCGTATTGAGAAGAATGGTGGCGTCTAAAAATACACTTTACCTTTTCTAGCTAAATTCATTTTGTGAACCTAAGCGGAGCTAATGGAGCTCACGGGTGATGGTAAAAAGTGTATTATTTTCTATTAGACAGAGATCGTCTGGTTGATAACCTTTTATGCATGAAGATTAGCAGTCTCAAAATGTTTTATGCGTGTAGGCGGAGAGCTTACCAACAACGGCGATGACACTAGGAGAGTTTTTTTTATATATATTTCTCGCTACGTGTATCGGATCCCTCGATCATTCTCTCGACGACGTCGTTGTTGATGAATTTCGTTTGAAACGAGATTGCATCATTGCCCAACGACAAGAGACTTGATTGGGTCGTTTATTCCTGAACTTTCATCAGAGACAGAGACTCTTCCAAGGAAGTGAGGAAGAGTGGTAAATTAGCACGAACTATGACTCGACCAACGTTGTTCCTATTAAACTTGTTGTTATTGTTGTTGTCGTGACTTGTTAAATGACAAGTTTCAATCCCAGCTAACAAACTTACATGACGAGTAAACCACGTTAAATGGTAATCAAAGTCAATTAAACACTTTTTTCGTCTATGTCTTCCCCATTAAATCAAGTGGATTCCCTTAGCTCTTTCACAGCCACCATCCTCAACACTTTACTCGTGCCTCCGCAAATGGGCTACTGTAGTTTGCTAATTGTGTTTTATGAATGAGGATTTATGAAAGTTTAAGAAAAAAAATCAAGGAGCTCCTTTCTGCTCGAAGCTACGGTAGTCAGAAGTTTTGTGAGTGAGCAATTTTACAAATATACGTCATAAAATTAGATACGTGTGTAAACATCTGTAGAAAACATAGACGCTCGAGCGAATGTTCTCAAAAAATCTGTGAATTAGTGTAGGTTCTTTTTTTAGAAAGTCACGTTGAATTAAAAATAGATTGCTGATGATTTGATTGCTGAGTAGTGGTGTGGTAAAACGCACACAGTCATATACAATGCAATTTGAGGGAGTAATGTAACAAAGTATGTTATGCAGAACATGAACTGCATATTATTACTTTTATTAGGATTTTTTGGTTACCTGTGAGCCACAAAAAAAGTTTTTTTTACGACACGTTCAACCATCAGAAAACTCAGCAACAAGAAGTTACCTCACACAACCATTTTCTCACGAATTTTAAACCAAGCTTCGTAATATTACACTAGTATACATAATATTTTATGTAGATAGTCTTCAGGAAGTCATTGGGGGTTTGAAGCTCACACTTTTTTATGCAATTTTTTAAAAACCCTCTCAGATGACGTTACATTGTCTACGATTCCACATCGATGTATATCTACTTGAAGAGCGACACTCTCTGTGGAAAACTCTGCTGCTTTGCAAAGATATACTGTAAAATGGTTCTCGCTCGAGATTTTCATGTTTGATCAGTCTTGGAATCAATCACTCGCCTCACCACTTTATCCATGTATTTCCATCCTTTGTTCTAGGGTTTTGCTTGCAAAACTCTCAGGATTCTTTTCATCAAATAATGGTGGCGAAGAGATCTCCATTTTCTCGAGACTGTCGTAAAAAGCATGAAAAAAATCATGGGAGATGCATCAAAATGTGTGGATTAATGTACACATGAAAACAAAGGAGAAGAAACGGATTTCTTAAGTCTCCCAAGCAAGTTATCAAAACACACACATATGTTGTCATTCCTTCTTCATGTCTTAACAGTGTATAAGTCGTTGTAAAAAGGATTTCTCATTATCCGAAAAAAACGCAGCATGAGAGGAGGATCAACATTTCATTTGTTGTTTTCCTTCGTTTTGTCAGGACTGTTCGGAGCATGTGGAAAACAGAAGAAGAATCGTTGAATGAGTATTCACGTTTTAGACTACTCTGATGAGAATGCCTACTTGCTGCTTTTACATACATATCCAATTGCATACAAGTCCCTCTCTGAAGTGCTTATCAGGCATTGTGTTGACTACTTTTGTGATTACACCCGATTCTCACTCCCGTCCGATTAGTTTTACATATTGCTTCCTTTTTGATTGGTAGGTTTTTTAAAAATACTCTGAATCTCTCCACGAGGATATTTGAGTCTGTTGAAAAAGTTGCTGCATAATATGCATATAGGTAAGTACATATTTAAAGAGTATAAATCCTCCCGTGTAATTTCTATCTTGTTGGAAGCATATTAAAGTGTACCAACCATCTGCTAAGAGAGTGAACAACTTATGGTCGACACAGTTGTCTTGGTGTCTGTGTATCCACACAAAGACACACACACACCTCTCCTCCCGAACATCAGAGATTGGAAATTGAAACATAAATGAAATAATCGCAGCTTTTCACCACACACCGGCATCCCCACACATACAGCAATGCACCCCCCTGCCTGCGTTTTATTTTGTTACGAAGTCAGGCTCGTTTCGATATTTTGGATTTCGACTCAGTGAAACACTTCTCGACATTATTGTCCTCGTCCCTATCTCTGCCTCACTCTCACAATTTTATATTATGCACATGCATTACATTAGCTGAGAGGTACACCCATGTGTACTTATTGTGAGAAGCGATGTTTGCTTCAGGCAAATGTTGTGTGCCTACGAAAAAAAAAGCTCTGTTGTGTTGCTCCCTCCTCACGCACCAACTTTATCTGTGTTCGGTAACTTTTTGGCCCTTTTGCTTCCTTTTTCAAAAACTATTATATTATGCAGCAGTGTGTACATGCAGTCCTTTGAACGCTTTCTGAATCAACCACTTGCACACAAATGTACAATAACACTCTCTCCTCTATTTTACCTCTTTGCACTGTCTGTGTGAAACATGATGCAAAGAAGCTCTCACACGTAAGTATATTGGGATGGTTACATTATGAGTTCTCTCGTCTCTCTCTTTGCATGTGCTTCATGTTTACAATGTAGTAAAATCAATGTTAGAAAAATTCTCATTTTTATTAAACTTCTCAGATCTCAGAAATGCATAGAGGATCGATAATCAACCAACTTTGAAACTAGGATATTTTTGTGTCTAAGCGCGTGTTGCGTTGCTCCCTCGATTAACGTTAAGGAGTGACTTTTTTCCCAAACAATTTTTCTACAATCCACTTTATCAGGTTAGGCTGGCTTTGCGTGAGGCAGATCCGCTTGCCAACTTTGAGTGCATACATGATTTTTTGCAACTTAATTCCGTAGTGTTCATAGAGGGAATGCAATTGCCGTTGAGAAACCCTCCTTCAGTTTCTGTATGTAGACTACTAATGCAATCCATCCCGTGTGTTGCTGCTGCACTTATTAAATGCACACGGATTATGTAGTCTTGTTAAATTTTCGTTTTAATTATCCCTCCACATTGCAAAATGAGATTGAGCTTTCGAAGAAGGAAAAAAATGTACGCACACACAACAAACGCCCAAGCACACACCAGACTGTGTATTAACTCTTTTTTGTGACTGGCAAACTACAGGATTTTTTGGTACTCAAAGCATTTTTTTGTACGAAATTCCACAGAAAAAGGGAAGAAAAATGAGTTTGAGCAGTAGGCTCTCTGCTTTTGGCTAAAAGCTAGTAAATACGTTTTTAAAACCCCCTTAAAAAGATGACAAGATGAATTGCAGTTTGGATCAACAATGGAGAGCATTTTCTTGCAGAAAAAATGCTAAAGAAACAACACTACCCTCAAGATACACAAAAATGTGGAGCGGAGAGCTAAATGCAAGCCTTCTTTTCTCTCTTCAAGTGCAAAAAACCGTGTGTGTGTGTGTGTATATAGTCCAAAAGAAAATCCTTTACGATGATCAAGTTAACAACAATAATAATAAGAGAAACGAAAGAATGATATCCGCTTCTATTTTTGCTGTACCTTTCGTCTGCTATTATATACTGTTTCCCCTCTCTTTGCCACATCATCATCATCTCTTCATCCTTCTTGTTGCCATCTTCTCTTTATTACTCCAAATAATAGTAATACCTTCTAGAAAAAATGCCATACATACTTCGTTTTGTGGATCAAATGAAAATGAACAAAAACATTATATATTGTGGTGAGATGGAAATTCTCTCAGCTTAAAGTAACTCAAGAAGAGAGAAGATAAGGTAAAGTCGTCGTTTCAGATTGCATTGCACACGAAAAGAGTAAAAAAAGTACCCTGTGACTATGTATGTTTTTTGAGGGGCTTTTTTCTCTCGTAGTTGTTCTCACCAGTCGGTTGCTTCCACAATGTTTCTCTACCTTAGTTTTCCTTGGTTGGGTACACGTTTGCTACTTTGTTTTCGTTGAAAAGCTTTATATATATTGTGTCTCCCCGTTTCTCTGTTGAAATCATTGTAAAAACCTCGACAGTAGTGCTCATACAACACACAGACATACACAAGCCTCACAACTCTCGTTGATCTTAGCAAGTCACTTACTCTCTTCTGTACGATATAATAATGGTTAAGAGTGACGGTGTTGTGGTTGGAGTTGAGAAAAGAAACTTGCTCATATCATGTCTCAGATAGCTGCATCCCTTAAGAAAAGGCAATAAAAATTGGAGGAACTCACTGCATGGTGGTGCTACATACGAGGCTCTTTTTCTTGCACTATGATCATCATTGTCGACGATGCAAAAGGAGAGTTACTTGGGCAGCAGCATGCATACACGTAGAAGACTGACCTGAGATTGTGAGGGAGCTCCTGAATTGTATACACTTTGCCGATGATAAGATGGGGAAATGCACTCTTGTGATGCCATGCCTTGGCTGCTCCGAGAAGAAAGCAATGTATAAAATGGTGACTACAGAGTCGATAAAAGACTACATGTCGTACGTATGTATAAGCCAAGAAAACTAAACAAAAAAAGGCCCAACTCGTTCACTCACATGAAGACTAGAAGTTTTACACACATTTCGTCGAAGGGGAAAAAACTTGCCTTTTTGCTACCACTCACAGTTTATACGAAGGGTTTTCCTAACTCGAACACAAAATTTCATATGATTCAACATTGCGTTGTGCCTTGCATGCAAGTCCTCACATTTTCCTCTCACATTTTCAATGTGTGCAATAACACAAAATTCTCGTATACTGAGAACATCAACGGCTCCTATTCCCCATTCCATTTTCGAGCTCTCGCCTCCTCGTCGTCCATCTCTTCACGATACTCGCTTCGAGCATGAAATACATGGCACACACTCAGACCTCAATGCATGCATGGGTCGTCGTATGTAGTCGAAGTTGGAGCAGCAACTCGCAACTTGCTTTGAGATGATGAAGCCTCGTTGGAGTATGGTTTAGTCTTAGTCGCTCTTGGGTCGCCTTCCGGTGAGGACGTACACAGTTGTGTGTACCTCTTCAGGAATCATCATCAACTCCACATTGTTCATACTAAATATTATTATCATATCATCTTGTCCCTCTTTCTCTGTCAGTTTCAGACGCGAGGAAAGGATAAAAAAAACTTTAGAATAAGAAACCCTTTTGTTGTTTCTCCCCCAAAAAATTAAGTCCTCTCCTACAAAGAAGTTTGAAAAAAAAAGTTTTTTTCTTCTCTTTTTCGTCGTTGTTCTTCGAAGTGAAATTTCATGTGCTATATATTTCTCTCTCTCTTTTCAGAGAGAAAGCTTAAAGGAAGAAATTTTAAAGGGATTGGAGAAAGGGAGGCCAGTTCTATTTTAGTGTGAGTGCTCCCCAATTTCAGAGAGATCGGCTCAATTTGAAAGCTAATTAACGGCTACCACTCACAATCCTTTGTGTTTTCGGTGATGAAGACGAAATCCTCATTAGCTCATCTTCAGGATTAGACTAACGTTTCCTGTGTCGCATGTCTGCGTTTGACGCTCACAGAGCTGAGACAAAGCCGAAGTGTGTGAGTTGTTGGAGAGAAAAGCATGGTGAAAAGTGTATTGCATATAACATTTTTTTTGTGTGAGTATATCCTCGCTCCGAGTTTCTTGCGAGTGTGCTTCGCTTCGCGACTGACCTGAAGTAACCTCTTTGTTTTGGACTCTTGGATTATGTGATATGAACCCCACTCGCACACTCGCTCACACACCTTTTGCAAACGCCGTTTTTTTAACACTCGTTCTCCCATGCACTCGAAAAATCTCGACGCTGTTCCCGTTCGTTCATCGTTGTACGTAATGTACGTTTGTGTGTAACGTTTGCATGCAAGCAAGTTGCACATTTTCGTGACCATATTAGTGGAAAATGATAAAGACTCTGATTCCTTTTCTACAAGAAAAGTGACCAAGTGACAGTTTTTCTCAACGGTCTTGAGTCGGAGCTATACTCTCTCATCTCCTTTTGTTAGTCTACGTGAAAATGATAAATTGAGCTCAAAGCTGAACCTCATTTGTAAAAGTTTGTTCTCTTATTTTTTCTTCTTCGTCTATGCAGATTGTTGGAACACTTGGGACAAGGTTGATGTAAAATGTTTGTCACTTTGAACATGTGTTGATTTGACATTAGTTCAAGAGAACCTGTGTTGTCTTCATTTAATCAGCGCTGGAAAAGAGAAAATGAGTTCTTTTTAGTTTCCTGGATGAAAGGAAGGACGTAACAGAGATTCTGTCTTCGTATTTCAAACTCAGGACACTTTCTTGTCTTGAACATTTTTTTTGACACCGTTTGACACAAGAGAAAGCAAGGTACGCCAGCATTCTCTACCGAAACGAGTGTAACAAAGCGTTTTCAGTTGTTATCATCAAGGTAATTCAATACATTACCAACTTTTTTCTTTGTGTGTGCTCAATGTTGAGAGTAACAGAAATCAATCGTAATTGATAATTAATCAAGTTCTTTCCTTAATAGTTTCCAATGAGATTGCTCAATCTTTTTACGAGCTAGAATGAAATATTTAAGCTCATTATTGCCATCATGGAGACAAGTTAATTTAATTCGACGCTTGCAATCATTTGCAATATTTATTTTTCAAGGAGAGTGCCTCCCTTTGTCAAAGAATTGCAATTTCTTGACGATCTGAGAAAATTGATTTCTTCCATTTGAGTGCAATGAACATAAAAACCTGAAGAAATAAGAGAGCATTAGGTTTTATTTCAGTTTTTGCAATTTCATCCTGTATTTAACTAGTTCAGATTGCAAATGAGGGAGCACAACATTCATCAATTTGTGTAGAACGTCGAACAACTCCTTTGTTCTCTGAGAAGAAGCATTATCTTTGCATTCATGCTCGACTGCTCTGAAACAACATCTGCCACATCTAGTTGAGCACTGTGTGAAAATTCTTTGTCAAACAAAGAGCATACGGAGGAGAACACCGAACCATTGTCTTTCTGGATAAGCTAATCATCATTAATTGTGGCGATTAATTAATTGCCACCTTTTCAAAGGGGAGTCATCCATTTAGCATTGTCGAAGTATAAAATCAGGGATTCATACATTATTTGTATTTTATTTGGTACAGAAAGTTAACATGGTTGCGAGCCTTCTCTCTTTGTGTGTCAATGAAACACGCTGGTATTTGTTGAGTTAAATTTGCGGAAAATATATGAAACACGTTGCATGTTATTTTCTATATTTTTAGAGAGAATCGTCGTTAGCTCTTCACCACAGAGAGGCAAAGGAGCTGAAGAAGATATACCTCGAACTTTTTTTTTCTACGCGTAAACAGAACGAGAGATACGGGGAAGCGAAAAAAAAGTGAAGAGTTTTAAGTTATTTAAAGTGCTACGTTTTTTAACTACTACGAAGTGTAAAGAAAGAGATAACTCATAAATCATAAAGCAAAGAAAAAAAGTTCTACACGTCTGCAAGATAAGATAGGTGATACTTTTGCCTTTCAAAAGTCAGCCATCATTTTTTGTTGGAGTATACCGTCGTTTATCTCAGTGTAACATTGTTTGCAAGAAACGCTCGTCATTTCTCAACGGAGTAAAAAATAGAAGCACTTTTGAATTTCAATCAACCTCAGCTCCTTAAGGGACGAGCGTATTTATTTGAAGTTTATTTGGTGTGTCAGTGCATTTCAGAGGAGAAGGCAGGTGGGACTTTGAGAAGTCACGTCCAGTTATCGGACAACTCTAGCTTTGCGCTTATCATCGTCTCAGCGAGACGTGACGACAAGGATCAGACAGTCAGGTAGCACAGTGAATGGAGTAAATCGGTGTGATCTTGTGGTGTGAGAAATTCGAAGTAATTTTGTCCAGATGACTGTTGGCACTCGCCGTTGCGAGAGTACACAACAGGCTTCACTAGGGAACATTCGCAGTGTTTGGGAAGATGTCTAGCGGAACCACAGCCCTGATTTCCGGAGGGACAGGCTTGGGGCTTCATCAGGTGAACGGCACGAAGTTCGGTGATATGCCACTCTCTCGGACGCGCAGTCTCTTGAAC
Source organism: Alloscopus bannaensis (assembly GCA_027743745.1). Taxonomy (NCBI): domain Eukaryota; kingdom Metazoa; phylum Arthropoda; class Collembola; order Entomobryomorpha; family Entomobryidae; genus Alloscopus; species Alloscopus bannaensis. The sequence goes on along the minus strand of JAHZMW010000590.1, from coordinate 95,077 downwards.
AATATTAACGGGACCGGGCCCAATTCCCTCGGAGGGGATGGCGACGGGGTGGAGCCGTTTCTGCCGCACGTCATCTCAGATTCGCACAGTCACGGTCACAACCATCACTTGCCTCCTTTGAAGGGTGCGACAGGGTCGATTGGGAGTCAGTCGTCAGTGGTGAGTGGGCTGAAGCCATCGTTTGTCGGGCTGGAAGTGGGCTCGAGCACCTTGCAACGGCTGAACTCGACGGCGAGTGAAGACTCGTCTTCAGCCACACTGCCGAACACGGCGAGCAGCTTCGCCTCCAGCACCGGAGGCGGCGGCGGTGGACTGACCAACTATAGTCATATGTCGGTCTCAACGACTCAGATCCAGAGTCAAAGTTTGCCACCGACGATAACACGGCCAGCATCCGCAGACTTCACTGTTCCGCCGACCCCGATGTCGCATGAGTCGAACAAGATGACACCGTCGCGGACCAAGTACAAGACTACCCCAGTCAGCCCCGAGCAAGTGATTAAGTTGTATCAGTCCAGACTGACGCCCTTCGAGATTAGTGAGATTGTAAGCTACCCGGAAGTCTACTTCATAGGATTAGGTGCGAAGAAGCGGCCCGGCTTGGTGGGCACCACCAACAACTGTGGCTATGACGACGACCAAGGGTCGTACATCCATGTCCAACACGATCACATAGGCTACCGCTACGAAGTCCTCAAGGTGATTGGGAAAGGCAGTTTTGGGCAAGTCGTCAAAGCCTTTGACCACAAGGAAAATGTCCATGTCGCCCTCAAAATGGTTCGGAATGAGAAGCGGTTTCATCGGCAGGCGCAGGAGGAGATTCGCATTCTCGAGCACCTCCGCGAGCTCGACAAAGACAACAACATGAACATCATTCATATGTGCGACAACTTCACATTCCGAAATCACACGTGCATCACCTTCGAGCTGTTGTCTCTTAATCTCTACGAACTGATTAAGAAGAATAAGTTCCAGGGATTTAGTCTTCAACTGGTACGAAAATTTGCTCACTCACTTCTTCAATGCCTCGACGCTCTCGCTCGCAACAAAATCATTCATTGTGATATGAAGCCGGAGAATGTGCTTCTCAAGCAACAAGGAAGGAGCGGTATCAAGGTAACGTCATACACTCATTCCTATTATCATCATATTATTCTCCCTTCACAAACTTTTTTATACTCGCTGCCTTTTTTTTGCACGACACAGTCGATCCACAGACACACACTTCACCCTCCAGCAATGACGAATAGCGTTTTTGTGTGCGTTGTGTTGTCTGTTGGAAGAGCTCAAAATCCATTACCATTTTTGCTAGTCTCCACTATATTTTTTATCTTCTCCATCATCATCCATCCCCTCAAAAATATTTTGCTATTAGCGTTGTCACTCCGATTGTCTATACATCAACCATTTACCTCCGTCTCTAGTATTACTTCACAAACAAGTCTGCAATAACACAGAAAAAACCCGTCACTTTGTGCCCTTATCCATATATATACACCTTACTAGGAATAAACTTGGTGCAGAAATCCTTCAAAAGAAATTCGCAAAGAAAAACTACATACATACTATATGTACCTACACACCTATATGTATACTTCGCTATTATATCGAGTTCACACATCTTTAAAGACGCTCAATAAAGCGACCATCATTTACTCTCGGAATAAAAGTGTTAAATTTGCAATTGCAGTTTGCAGTATCCTTCTTCTCTCTGAGAACACACACCCAGTCATATTCTTTTGGGACTACGACGTTGACTTGCCATCGTTTCTTATGCCATTGACTTTGCGTCTCAAGTAGTAAACACTTTAACGTTCACATACGCGTGTATGTCATCCTGTGATGGTTACTGCGATTTTATTCTCTTCAAAACGTGATTGAGACTCACCACAGTCTCCTGTTCACGGTGGTAGTGAAAAATATAATTGAAAATTTCTTTCTCAGGCCATTCAGCTACGTACTCTGCGCTGACTAATAAAAGCTTGTGGACTGTGGTGAGGGCTAATCGAAAAAAAAAGGAAGCCTTGATAAGAATGATGAACTCAGAACAAGCCACAAAGTGCCATTTGTTTGCTCGCTTGACCCTCTTTACTTTTCGGCACATCCTCACTCCTTTTATTGTCACCATGGCTAATAATAAAAGCACAACGTGACGCTCAGCACTTGAATGGTGAGCTCGGCAAAAAGATTTCGCATGCAAGACTCCTTTTTAATGCATACATAAATATATGTTTTATGCGTAATATACTGCGTTCAAGATCAGGGATGAAACTGAAATGAGTAGTCTCTCTCTACTTGGTACAGCTTACTTTATTTTAGACACATGAATTGACTGTTGAGCCTTTTTGTGTATTTTTTTTCTTTCGTTTCATTCTACTTGCAACGCTGGCAGTTTTGCGTGGCGTGAAAAAAAAACTTATCTCTATATATGTGCACGTTTTTTAGCGAGAATTCTTGAGCATATTTGAAATAGGAAGGCAGCACAATCCTTTGTAAGCTTCACTCTCAACATCAGAGCTATTTGGAAGCGAGAAGCTCTCAGAGCTGCAGCTGGCAATTTTTTTTTGCCAGTTTGCTGCCGACTTCTTGTTGCCATAGCGTTTTGCCTGTAGAGAGAGAAGTACCAGTTCATTCATGTAACGATCAACTTTGAGAGTTGCGTTATGTGTGCAGATGATCAACTATGTACCTACCACCATCACACTGGTCAAACTGTTTTATTCTAGATAATTATACTGCTTCGTTTTGCAGAAGCGACAGCACACACAGCGGTTGTTTGACTATGTAGCCCATTTGCATCCAACTTGATACTGGCGTTCACTTAGACACATTACTCATCCTACCTAAAAGGATAAACGTCTTTTCGTGCTAATATCTCTTTACGCCTCTACTTGTTCAAATAGCAGGACAAAGTGTGTACCTTCAGCTCTTCGTATATCATGATCGCAATGAGCCTAATATGATGATAGGGATTTTCTAACTTTTTTGAACGAACAAAAAAGCCTTTTATCAAAGCAAATATATACATACACTGCACCACTGACTCCATCACATTGTTACCCACTTTTTTATGTTTTATCAGTCAATTAAGTTTGCATTTACGTTTTCAAAAGACGGAATCAAACACACATGAAGAATAACGTTTTGTGTATCTCTTTCAGGAGAGAGTGTGTGTGTTCGCACGTAATGAGGCTGATAGAAACAAAATGACAAAGTGTGTTTATACTAGTGACTAGGTATTCCACCAAGTCTCTAACGGGAAGCAAGATGCCTACATGCCGAATGTATACTCTGTTTTTGTCTCTCTGGCCATTATTACTGCTACAAGTTTCTCCCTGATGGTAATGATGATGATGTTGACTAATGTGTGTAGTTTTCTCTTTGTGTGTAACCAGTTAAAGAGGTACCACCGTTCTCCGATCGTCTATGCATAATATGCTAATGCCATCCATCCTCAGCTGTGGGGTTATGCATGTTAGTGTATTGGTGTAGTATGAATTTTTTCCAACAATGTGGGTTTTAGCAAGGGGAGGAAAAAAGTGTGTGAGTGTGTTCCATGCGTGGTTCATTGTCCATATTATCCATCGCATCATCAACAACATCCATTTTTCTACAACTTACTTCCTGGCTTTGAGCTTGACATATTATTCTAAATTACGGTTTGCTTGCCGTCCAAACGTGTATCGCTTTTGGTGTCTCTCTCGCTTGCTTTGCAAATATTTGCTGTGAGCATCAACAAAAAATGAGCGTTGCCATTTGACACACACAAACTTTTCAGTTTGTAGTTTGCGCAAGTATTAGGAGAAACGGGCCATGTATAAATTGGTTGTGGGGTGTGCAAATGTTTTTACATGATTCGTATGATATGTACGTATTCCATGAGCGGGTTGAAAAGAAACTTGTTATTTTAACGTTTGATGTTGGGAAGACTACTCCAGGGAGTATCATCATGCTGATAGTAGGCTTCATTTTTTTCTGCCCCGTTTGCGTAAACATTTACTATAATGACGGGTAACAAATGCGTAGGGATGTCGTGCTTTATGAGGCTCATGGTTATATGTTCTTTTTTAGAGAGAAATTACGTCTTTTTGCGGAAGTCGATATGTAGTCTGCTTCGGTGGGGATGAACGCAATTTCATGTCTCCGAGTCTGTGCGATACTAGCATTTTTTTGTAAACAACCCATTTCCACGTGAGGTTTGTAAAGATTATGCAAATTACACAGACTTTTGTCACTGCCGAACTACACGATGCACAAAGAGAGACTCGCAGACTTTAAGCTAACCTGATGCGAGGCAATATAAATATGTCTTCCCAGAAATAGAGTCAGGAAGCAGAGGAGCTTATTAACTTTGTCTCATGCCATTTGTCAGATGACACAAACGAGTTTGCAGAGTTCATGGAGCCTAAGAAATAGTGTTACTTTTTACCAAGAGTCAGTGGGAGGGTGGCATTTGAAAGGCGGTGTGAGGTTGGTGCTGAAGACAAGAACGTCGTATTATTTGAACTTTCACAAAAAGACGAAATTCATTTCTACTCTTTGACTTCCCACACGAGCTGTGACATAATAATGTGGAGACTTCAAACAATTCCAATGACTGACAGAAATGTATGCAATTCCGTGACGCTTCCGTTAAATTTTGAGAGTGCGAAACCACGCGAACTCGAACTGATACACAATTCATTTCGTACCCAAATAAGGTTTGTCATAGACAAACTTCCTGGTAATCTGTAATATTCTTGTTGTTTTAAACTGAAATGTTTCTGGATAATGTTTAGCAGATTTTCTTTGCCATTTAACTTCAATTGATGAGGTTACGTCTGTATATTTGCTGTACTGCCGGATTAGAAGAGATAACGAACAATAATTTATTTGAGTGTTTTGGTGTGAAAAAGTGGGTGAGTGTACAATGTGTATCGTTCCGATATGAACATCCTCATTTGGCAAACAAGGAGTTTCATTATTTTCATATTTGGGGATGATTTTTTTGTATGTTATTGTTTCAAATGTAACTGCGAAATGTATCAGTGAAAAGACCAAGTATCACTAGGCGTACACCATGGGTGCGCCTGCGAAAACGTAAACATTTTTTATGAACTCCTCAGCTTCCGGTTATTCCAGTTGTTAAAAGGTGTAAATACGACGATTATCTTGAATAATTGTACACTTTGCCAGAGATTTCTCTGGCTGAGCACAGTCAGTACGGCAGACAAATGAGTATAGAATTATTAAACCATTAGAGCAGCCCGTTTCCCATGGTGATTCTCTTTCGTAATGTAAGGAGAGCACATTAAGATATACAAGAGCCGGAAGAAAGTCTTCATATCATATCCGATACTTCGTACCAGCCCACCACACCACCGATAGCAGGATACCTCATCATCATCATCATGAGCACCATCATAAACGCTAAAAACGACCTATTATTGCTACGTAATTCTCTGGCGATTAGTTTACAAAATGGGGTAAAATGTGTGAGCATTTGATGGTGCACAATTTTTTTTAACGCTGCGTGGTCTACTAAAGCTTTTGTATTTCCACATTATTGACCATAAACGTGTTTCTTTATTTCGGTTAACGAACTCACAAATTGTCGTAATCACGCCAGATTTCCTCCAAAACGGAACGATGCGTGCACACTCAACTGATTCTACAGTTAGCTTGTGTTTCCTTGCCTGCAAGCACTAATTTTTTTACCTGAATTCGTTTCCACTTACATTTTAGAACAATTTCCATTTAACTGGAGAGAATTTCGAATTACTCTCTTTATGTCAGTCTTGAGATCGTTGAGATGAGTAGAGTTTCAGTTTGTTTCCAAATGCATTGATATCAGTAATAGTGTTGTTGATGAACTTGGAGTAGTAAACTGTTTGCAATTTACAATTTTTTATCTCTCTCTCAGTTTATCACTTCATCCACACGCTCACAACTAAGGTTTGTATAGTCACCTGTAATTGATAGTAATATTCATAGATTATCGTTTAGAAAAGTGGAGTACATGACTTGCAATCTTGCTTTTACTTTTTTATTCTTTCTCACACTGTATCCGCTTTAATCAACCTCATAAACTGTAAGACCAATCAACCACTTGAGTAGGTACGTCTGGTTGATATGCAGCAATAAGTTATATTACGCTTTTCATCCATTTTCTACCGTGTGTTTGATGTCAGTACAACAGATTAGCGTGTCTCTGTGTGTAGGTGTATAACGAACAAGTCATCGAGGCAACATGTAGGTCAACAACTCACAACGAGTCTCAATAGATAATTGCGATTTTTGCTACTGTGTGCAGCTGTTCTTTCCTTTTGTTGTTCATCAACTGTGCTCCATTCACTTATGCCATACACTTTTTATTCGCCACATATGAAACGCGTAATACTACTTCGAGAACTCACTCTTGATGATACAATATGTGGTTTGTCAGTAATTTGACTTGAAACTCAAAAAATGTTATGTATACAAACATTCACACATAACGGATAATTATGGCTTCCCCCATATGTATTAGTGTAGCATGAGAAGCTTGAAAAAAGGAGAGAAGACAGATGTGGTAATTTTTTTTGTAAAGGAAATAAATTAAATTCTGCTCGTAAACTGATTCCCTTTTTGTGGGATTGCAATAAAACAAGTTTTTACTCGCAGAAACTTTGAAATTACAGTTGTGTTGTTGTCTTGAACTCTATATCGTCACATTTGAGAGATGTACGTTGTGACTTGCTTTATGCAGTGGTGTATTGGTTCCACTGCGCGCCGGTGCGTCGAAATGACATTATTATAGGCTCATTGTCATGCTTCATTTTCTTCTGTCTTGAGGCACTAAACTTCATTTATTGTTTGGGAAAAAGAATTTCTATCCTCATACATGTGGATTTAGCTAACCACACACACATACACACATTAAGAGCATTTTTTAAAGCGCCGTCATCAATGGCAACACAAAATTTTATGCTCTTGTTTTTTTTCTCTCTTAAGAGAAAGACGAGAAAAACTTATCGCACAATCTTTAAAAAATTGACGTCGCATCGGAGGATTTTGACAAGCAAACGCTCACGAGATTACCACACACCTTAGTGTGCTTCATCGCAGTTCACGTGAGACACCAATAATCCACACAAATGTTAATTGAGACTGCAATTTTATTCGGGCATTTTTTCCACGAATGCACAGTGCAGAGCGTGTGTGACAAACATCAAGCGAGGATTGATGAGTGTGTATGATTAATTTCTATACAATAAATATGCAAGGAGAGTACAGAGGTAGGGAGTGCATTAACAACGATTTCGAAATCATTAACGACCGCACACACCACACGAACCCATCATTACAATCATCATAATCCATGTTGAAGTCGTGAGATACAGTGAGACGACAACTTGACTGAGTGCCTCTCAGCTCTCGCGGAGTGTGCGAGCAATGTTGATCCATTCGATGCTGAGAGAGGCATTGTGTGCGCGGTGGAAAATCTTACAAAACTTATATTACTCGATGCAATACTCCCTTGATTTCTCTGCAGCTTAAGTAGCTAGTGTTGCGTCACCAATGTAGCCCTCTTTGTTCCACATATGTACGCACAGTGACTGCCATCAGAGACTTTTTGAGTGCAAAACCTTTTTTTTGCGAGTGACAAATGTATGCTTTATGCAATCTACACTCTTTTCCCATCTTCGATGTGTGCTTTTGTCGTCTTCTGAGACTACATTTTGAGTCTCTGTCGTCTCTCATCCAGTAAGCCGTCGTCAAGACGGACCCCAAATAAGATTAAATTGTTATTGTTATCCTTTTCTCTCTGGGCTTGTGTTGAGCTCATATATACATAACAAAGGTGAGGTAAACAACGACCGGCACAACACATCGTTGGCAAAGCTCTCATATTACGTTGGTGCATATGTGGGTGAATAATGTGATTGCTAAGTGTTGGGAAAGCTTGTGTTGATATTGTAAATGACACTCGAGGAGAACTGTCATCTATAAAATGTTCTTTTTCTTTGCCACGATCTCTCGCTTGTGGAGATATTGATGTGTACTAATATCGAATTACATTCGTCCGTATCTCATGATCTCACGATTACTAGCGCGCTCCTGCTTTGAGGAGAGCTGACAAGTTGTAACATTAGGAGAAATAATGTCGCCAGCGTCGCCCCATATACGAAGGCGACACGTTGTACACCAATCTGAAATTGGCAGCAGTAAAGATTAATAGGAGAGAAATATTGTTTTCCAGTCACACTGGAAGTAGACATGTCATGAAAAAATATGTGTAACATGCGCACGTTTTTCTGTGCTTCTAAAAATTTTGCAGTAGACAAGAGGCCGGAGTTTTTCGTTTGGAGTTGGAGGAAACGGTGGATTTTTTGTTGTTGTTCTTGTTGGAGGTGTTCGGAGCGTTTCACTTCAGTTTTTTTTTCAGGGCCAGTCTATTCCTCGGTCTTACCGCCCCTCAAATGTGCTCCACATTGTGAGCTCTCCCTTGAGCTAATCTTTGGAGTAATGGCGAATTTAGTGGAGGCATAGCTCCCTTTTATGTGCCTTCCTCCACATGGATGGCTGTCTCTTTGAGAGTGCGAGATCTAATGGAATTTCACTCGCAGATGTGGCTCTCTCCTAGACTCTCTGGGAGACCAGGAGAAGCTGGAGAATAAATACGAGGAGAAGAGAGCTTGTCGTGCCTCTACATTTGCTTATAGTTCGCTTTCAACTTTTACTGGCTTTGTTATTCTGTGTGCCACATGTGTGCGTGTATTTTTAGGAGGAAGATATTTTCTATTTTTTGTCTCCTCTCTTTCTCTCTTCCAATTTGTTATGCTGTGAAATTTGCAAGTTTCCAAATCAAATCATATACTCCACAATGCACATCTGTGCATAAAATTTACAACGGGAGAAATTGTGTAAAGCAGACATGTAGACGACTTTTGTACCCTAATCCTTCGGAACGTCAAATTACACACAGAACGACAAGATTCACTGCTCTCTGAACGTTTGAATTATTTATAAGAATTTTTTCCTCTTTTCCACTTGACTCTACGAGAAAAGATTGGTGAAACTCGAAAAGAGTTGGAAATGGAGTTGTAGGCGTGTATTGGCGAGAAGTACAGAAAGGACTAATCTCCCTTGTAAACAGAGTGTAACAATGTAGCACACTTGTACGAAATGAGTGTGCGAGGGATGAGGATGAAAATAAAAACCTCAGTGGAATCACTTTTTTTCAACCCATTACCATTTATGATAATCACTCTTACGCACATCTGCATTTTTACTGAAGCCTCACTCTTTCGAGCAGCAGTTTTTGAGTATGCAAGTCTTGTACGCGTTTTCACATGCAATAATGCGAACGGGTTGGGTTGTTGCATATCGCAGTGCATAATATCTATTCACTCACTGTGAGGCTACGTACTGAGGGATTTACAATTTAAAACGAGACTCACACTGTGAAAATGTATGCCAAAACGGAGAGTACGAGCTCAATGTTTGCACAAAAATACGACTTTTTCAAACTGAATGGAAATTTTTGGGTGCTCAGTTTGGATGCATATCGTGCAATTGTGTACGCAGCCGAAGTAGCAATGCATGTCAGACTTGTAATTACAGAGTAAAGAAAGAAACTGCTCAAAAATTCGAAAGGCTGCCGCCTCGTGTGGATTGATGTAACACGAAAATCAAGACTAAAATATAATACACAGAGTGCATTCACAGGGATGAGTGTCCACATGTCGACATTTTCTTCTATGACATGGAAACTCACACATGATGCATTTTCATTTGGTATTGTTGAATTTCACATCTTTTTCTGTCAGGAAAAAACCGCATTGTGCGTACCCTCACTGCGAACCCACCACCGTTCTGTAATGGTATGTGCATTCATTATTACAACGCTCTATCAGCCATTGTGATGTGTGTGTAAATAAAAATTATTCATTCTGTTCCTTCGCTCATTCATATTTAAATCGCATTCTTGATGTTTGTCATCGACTCTCCACCCCACATACAAATGTGCAAATCCACACTTGAATAGTGAACTGTTTTCCCCTGTAATTTGCAACTGCACAATAGTGCAAGCAGAGGAAATAAATGTGCCAGTTTTCTCATGTTAGCACAATTCTTATTCATGAGCGACAACTTTTCAATGGGATCTCTTCGCACCTCTCAGCATCGACGAAGAAAAACTGCTCAACTTGCAGTTTGCAATGATTGGCCTAATAATTATAAACCTAGTGAGAGCTCTTTAAAAAAGAGACACGGTTGCCCTTGCCGTTGACACACTTCTTAAAAGAAGAACATGCTTGACATCGTACATTTCGGTGTAAGACTCGCTCCACTGACATGAGAGAAAGGCGAGAAAATTGCCACTTGAGCACTTCATGTGACACACGAGAAAAGTGGGTGATAGTTTGAGTGAGGCTAGAGACTCCTGGAAAAGGGAATGACTCTAGGAGAGTGCTCACACCTGTTAACTCATCATAATACAGAGCTCAATGGCTCTTGTATTCGTCAATACAAGTGACAAGAGGGTTGATAGGAGGCGATTTGCGCGTCGGCATTGTATAGTGTTTGAAAAATGTAGTTTCCGTCTCGTTCCGAATTTTAGCAAACTGATGGTCTTTGAGGAAAGTGCACAAGAGAGTAGATTGAGAGGGGATGTCTTTCTTTAGCGAAGCTAAAATGATGATGTGCATCTACAGGATTCCGTTCTTCATACCGTTTGTTTCTCACGAAAGGGGGAAAATGGAAATGTCAACTGTCGTGTCACGTATGGTTAAAAATGTGTGCAATTTCGGTCATGAAAGCTCACATATATTTGTATGCATTGCGAAAGAAACGAGTTGTTTTCTCAAGAGCTTGTGTACACTCATCATGTCTTCTCAGAGAGGGAGAATCTTTCTCTCTGAATGAATGAAAGGAGGAAAAAAAATTGCGCACATGTCACGCGTTTAAGTCTGCATTATTTGTTAACAAGTAATGATAGAAAATCAGCACACATTTGCCGTCATTGTCGTAAATGATAGAAAAATGATTTAGCACATCTTCTCTCTCTCTCGTCTTTTCATTTCCGTGCGTGGTCGTACCATAACAGTAAAAAAAATGATAAACCATAGCAAACAGATCTGCAAACCATTTAACATCGCATTCATATTATTCTCCTCCCTTTTGCGTGCTAGTGAGTGTGTGAATTACTTGATGTCGACTACTCTGTGTCCACAAACATTTGGCAAGCTTATATCGCACATGTGATAATCATTCCTGTAAATAAATAATCATAATGTACATATTTGAGGATGCATGGACTTCCCTCATTATTTATCCTCTCAAATGATTCCAATCTTCGTTGCATTGCGCACACACCAGAGATCCAGTTATTATTATATTATTTTTAATGATGAAAGATACTTTTGGGATTTTTCCCTGACTTGTTCAGCTCAATCGGGTACATATTTCTTCGTCTTCCGAAAAAGAACGTTGCGTAGTTCAGGCGCAGTCCATTTTCCTGGCAGAGAGACAAACAAAGTAGTTGCTTCCTCATTTCTTGTCTGCCTTTCCAAAAGGTACGTGAGAGATGAGCACACATGTCAGCCACTTTTCTCATGATGAATATTACACCAGTTTGGTAATGATGTGTGCTTTTCCTCCTCCTGTTGTGGTGGTGAGATGACTGTGTAAAAAGTGGGAACAGTAGTCTTTTAATGGAGTCAAACGAAATGATGCAACGATTCTAGGAGACCATTTAAATTAAGAGTCATTCTTAGCATTCACCGCTTGTCCGAAGATTACATATGCATTTTAAGCATTGAATTCTGGCGAGAGTGAGAAGACAACTTAAGCTACGTGGTTATGGCGTATCTCCGGCTTGAATTCGCGGAACGGGACACGTTTTTGAAAACGTAGGCGGATATTATTCTGCATCATGCAACTACTAACTCTGCTCTCATCTCCTGCTCCACTATTAGAAAGAATGATTTCAACGTTTGTCGATGTAAAAGGAGTGAGGAGGAAGGTTGCTGCCTTAGTGCATTCTCGGAGTGAGCACTGACAAAATAATGAGAAGTGACAGAAACCTGTTTTATTTTATTGTCGGGGTATGTAACAACCTTATTCTCTGTTTAGAGAAGAAAAAAAAAGCTCGAAAAAAGGAGCGTTTACAACGTAAAGTAAGACGTTCTCCTCTAGTAATGGTGGTGGTGAGATACACAGAAATTACTGAATACACATTCACCATAATACTTGATTCACATAATTTGCAGTAGTCGTCGTGTGTCCTCTCTCGATGCATCATAATACCACTGGTGCTGAATAGATGAGGCTTCAATTTGTAATTTGTACTCCTTCTGACTTTGATTAACCAAACACGATAACGTGTTGCGATGTTTGTTTAATTTTTTTTTGAGAAATTCGAAGGGAATGATTTGTTTGAAAGATTTGTGCCTAAATGTTTGAGGTAGAAGGGAAAACACTGCAAATTTCTACACATTTTTTTTTTAAAAAATTACTACTCTTCTCTAACGAATTTGTTTGTGAGCACATTTTGTTGCATTGTTTGTTTGACTGCAACCGTGCTGCATTCCTTGGCCTTCAGTGTTCGTTAAGCCTTGCATATTGTTGCATTATTATTGCATATCGAATTTTTTGGATCAGAGGTACAACATAAATCCTCATGCGTTCTTCTCGTCGTTGGTATTACTACTAACGAAATAATATGGTATGATAGAGTTTCCTTTTCGTTTTGTAACGAGCTTGATAAATCGTAATGTTGCTGATTTTCTCATCTTGTAGCATTATATATTCATTCCTTGTCGATTTTGCAAGTTTGGTGGAAAATTCCGAAGAAACAAGTTTGAAAGCAAAACATGAAGAGTTCTTCATCATCGTTTGTCTTTCGAAAACTTACAACTTTCCTGTGTATATTTTCATTCCAAAAATCGAGAACTACTCGAGTTGTCACCCATTTTTTTCGGGTAGCGACTTGTTTCCGTGAACGGACACTATTTGATGGCGTGTTCTCGGGGAAAATCCTGTTTACACCAGCAGGGTGCAAACGATATGTTTAGCGGTAATGTGACTTGAGAAAGGAGGATGTATCATGTACACAACGAGCTGAGAGTGTGTGGACTGTGGATTTCGATGTAGTGTGTAAGACGGATGTTTATGAAATTTTGCGGATTGTCTGCGATGATGGCAGTGTGCCATATGCGTCTGGCATGACCCTCGACTTGACACATTGCTCTCCGTTTAAACTCGTCAATAATGTACGATGACGGTGGATTCTTGTATGCAGATGTAATTCGTAGGATAGTTACACACGCTCGTTAGAGACTCAGTCGTCAGTATTTTTGGTGACTCACGCAGCAGAACGCATTCACAGAAGAGAAACAAAGTGATCATCGCCTTCCCCTGTACTGCTGACGACGGACGGTTGTTGTTACGAATGTGAATTACCGTATTTCACTTTCTTGCAAAATAATAAGGGCCTACGTGAGTGTGTGGACTACTTTGCACACATCACAGACTTTATGGTGGCGCTGACGTCTATTTTTTTAAGATGTACATACTCGCTTGTACCCTATCCCTTGACTTGTTTATGCGCTCGTCGTCATCAAGAGAGATTGTAATCGCAAAAAAAGAGCTGACTTGAGCATACAGAGATGAAGAAGGGATGTGTAGTAAAATAAGCCAGGTGAAGGGTTTCTTTCATGATTCACGGATTTTTTTTTACAACTACTCCTAACGACTTAACTTGCACCATATCCTATGTGGGTGTTATTCCTTGTAAAGTAGGTTATGTGTGTAGCCATAACTCGTCTGTTTGAAGGAAGCAGAGAATCGTATGTATATTGATCAATAAACAGTTCACCACTGTGAATTACATTCGTATTATACAGTGGAAGACAAAAACGGAGAAGTTACAGTTTCCTCGCTGTCGATACTATTTATTTAACTCAGAAGTCAACCTAAAAATCACTCATATATGTAAATATCATGGGGAAGTACTAACATTTTGTAGCCTTGCTGGCGACTCGAGTATTTTTCCGTTCCGCTCTCATCTCGACGAGTTCCACTTGTGAAAGTGGGAGCGTTCTTTTGCAAAAAGTTGTGATATAAACCAGGAAATATTGGAGGAAAGGGTTAATGGAGGAAACACCGGAATAATGGGAGAAACTCCTAGTGTGTATGGAGTTGTGTACAGAGCTGTTTCTTAATTTACTGAGGAAACGTGCCCAATTCTTGAACCGTCAGGAGCAGAAGTTGAAGTTTTGTGCTTTTTTTCTATTTTGCCTTGCTCTGAAAAGAAAAATGACGTTTGATCCACAAGATAAATATAATGGGAGGCATACATTTTTTACGTGAGAGGGCATACGGACAATATTTTTTTAGCACGGAAGTACTAACCATATACGAAAAAAGTGTGCTATGAAAAAGTAGGCATAGAGATATTATGATTGCTTTTCTCTCCATTGTTCGATCGCAAACAGGGAACATATTACAATTGTTTCCTTCGAGTGGAGTAATGGAGAGTGAGCTAGCAACAGACTTTTTTTTTGCTTCGTCGTCTCTTTTTATCCGACTTTTGAGTACATCGCGACGATTTCACCTTCATAACACACACTGCTAATGGAGTGAGCGGTGCTTGGATAAGTTTTTTTTTTTTCTAGCAGCATTTAGCAGAGTGTAAACACAAGATTTGATATGGAATACAGGAGTTCTCTCTGCGGGGGATAAAACACGCTTTTTCTCCCCTGAACCATATGGAATGGGAATAGCTATCACAATGGTTGTCATACAGCTAAATTTGTACGGAGCGATAATGCATTCTTATCCCTTTTTGTTGAACCACCTCAGCGAGAGATGAGTATTTTAACATGTTTTCATGTGTGGAAAGGACAAGCATGGAGAAGAAAATGAATAAGTGTCAAACAACATCTACTCACGCATACAAGGACAATGCAACTTCCATTTTAATATGACGCATTTTTACTGTTTCTTTGGCGTGGAATCTCGCATTTTTTCTCCTTTTTTCTCATCGTAAAAATACACACACGTGGCGGAAAAGGCCAGCTTTGCTGGATCACATGGATGGAGCAATGGTGGTGGTGTGTGCTCATCTTGGACGAATTCGGAATGCTGATACTTGACGTTTACAGAATTTTTTTTAAAAATTCTTATGCTTCACCAGAATGCCGTGAGACAAGCCTATTAATATTCATAAAGAGGAGAGCACTCTTTGGAGTTGACAATGCGTTGTCTTTCTTAAATTTCTGAAAATCTACCACACCACATGGACTCCCCAAGTGATACTGTAATCCCACATCGCTGTCATACAAGTGGCTTTATTTTTAGAAGCAATGTTGGAAAGTGTTGAGCATATTTTTTAACATGTTAGGCATCAGTGACTATTAAACTCTGACAGATCAAGCTTATTGCGGTGGAATTCAAACTTAAATGTGCTCCTGCTTTCCTCAGAGAATTGACTTTCATTTTTTCCTGAATTGAACATTGCCACAAGGAAGGCTGTGTCTCCATAATGAAGAAAAAAAAAAGAAATTTCCACGACACACGCTGACAATACTACAGCTCTTCGTACATGATATGATAGCAAAGGGTTAATAAGTGAGACATTATGCAAAGCTTTGTGCGATTATGGAAATAAATGAAAGTGATATTACTTGCGGTATCACATCTTTACCGACATTAAGATAATGCTGCGTATTGTGTTTTCCCTTGTTGTACCACTGACTCTCTGCTCTCATTTGATATAATATGAGGTACGAGCACATTTTTAATGGTGCGGCTTGACGACGACGATTGTGGGCATGTTATGTCTTTCCATCAATAAACTGTGTACTTTACTTTTTTCTCTTAATATTCGATCACCAACTTTTCCTTGGTTTTCCTTTTGCGACGTGACCAAATTTTTACGACAATCACAGAAAAGAGCGTCGTAAACGTTCTCTGTAATGTGGTGTGTGCAGCAAGGTCGCAATTACGAAGACTTAATCTCGTAAATAAGGTGATATTATGGGATATTATAATATGTTTGTCTTCCACCTCGCAATCTCAGGGCTCTCCTTCACACACACACACACACACAGATCAACGAAGGAGACATGGAAAGGTTCAAAGTTCCTGTGGCTACATGCCTCGCCAATAATGCGACCACTTTTACAACGGTCACGTTATCCCCACGAATCTAATCTTAACCGGTGTGACGTGCATCGACAAAGAGTAATTGACGAAAAAATGCAAGCGATGCATATTGTTGAGAAGGAAAAAGAAACAAACTCTGCTTCACATTCTTATCGACTTTTGCTCTTGCCTCGTCATACGTTTCCTCTCGAAACGACCACAACTCTACTAACTCTCGTACTTTGTGGAGTGTACGATTGTGTCGAGAGTGATATGTAATAATGAATGTGGGACAACAACTGCTTCCAATACTACATACATGTATTGTCAACCTTGTCTACGATTTGGAATCGTAAAAAAAAGAAAGCTCTGGTGTGTGGATTGTGGAAAGTTATTGATTTCCCAGTTTTCCACACCGAATATATTTAGCACAGGCCGCTGAGGCTCTATGTAAAATTTTACTTTGCGGAAGTTATACACATTCAAAGCACTCCCCACTAATCCACTCGTCGCTCAATGCACATCCATAATCTGCCGGATTTCTATGCGGTTATATTAGTAGCAGCTAGCTCTAGTGTGAAGGAGAGGTAAGAGAGAAAAACACGGATATCATGCCTTTTACTATCACATCAGTTGAGAAAATGTATTACGTGGAGAACATAGCGAAAGTTCAATGAATTTAGGAATGACCTCCTTTTTTATGCCTTCCATAATAGACTGATACACAAGTGTATATCTGCGTATGAATATATGTTCGCATACACTCATATATCTTTATCGGAGCAGCGAGCACGCTACTCCCCTGTTGTTCGTCTAACTTTGCCGTCATGTCTGCTTGGTCCAGTGAAATTGGTGGTGCCCACACAAGAATGTAATGATACATATGAAATGTGCTCCATTACACACTTAAGAACTCTGCAAAAAAATTGTAGTCAGCGATCGAGTTTTGTAGAGCAACACACAACCACGGCAGGCTTAAACCATGCAGTTTTTATTGACTTTTTTTCTTCTTTCTCTCTCGTGGGCTCTCCTTTTTTTCTTATCGTATTTTTATTAATGCCTCCATATTCCTCTTTTACGTCTCTCTCATCACATCTTTGCGTTATCATATCTAACTATTATGAATGTGCAAAAAAAATCCGAGACGAGAAATCTCTTATATTTGTGAAACAAGTGCGGATTAAAATCACTTCACGAATTTAACGCTTCTGTGTGCCGTGTTGAGATAAACGTGAAAGATGTATGCAAAACGACTTTTTTCTGAGTACGTTCTTCCCCTTTTCCGCAAATGTGCTTCCTATTTTACACGGCTCAGCGGTCGTTGCTTTTGGAGTTTTGTGAGTCTTAAGATGAATGATGGTGACGGTGATCATCATCTCTGCGCTGCTTGTCTTTTAATAAACTCTCTCCCTTTTTGTGATTAAAGGAAAAGTGAGGATTCCAGAGTGTTTTTATGAATACTCCTGAATCTGGGTTAGCCTCGAGGTGAAATACGACACGAGCATGGGAGTACTACTTGAGCATTTTTTAAAAACTATGTTGCTCCCACTTTGTTTGTTTGCATGATCCATGAAAAGGAAAACAACTCTATTTCCTCTGGTTTGTGTGACCTCCTCAAAATTGGAGTGTGGAAACCACGATTGAACTGAAGTGGGATGATGAGTTTTGCAAGGAATAAAAAATGAAAATGTTATTAAAGCTGTGTGCAGTTGTAGTAATATGTTTGGCTGGACGAGAGCTCATTTTGATCTGTGTCATGTGTCAGGGAAAATATATGTTATGGTTCCGTTTGAACTGTGTGGTAGACAGCTATGGAATCCAAATCGCACTCAAGCCCACAAACTCAGCGAGGCAAAAGGGAACTTTTCCTTTCTTGAGGGAGTGAAAAAAAGGAAACCAACTTTTTAGCAACAAAATGCATCATCACATGATCCCTATTCACAAGGGGTTTTTTTGCAAGGAACAGCCGTTCCCTTTTCTCTTTCCCTTTTCAGACCATCAACGACTTTGTGACGTGATGTGAATTTCCGTCACGCAAACAAGCGCAAAGAATTTCTCTTTCGGTGGGAAGGGAAAGGAGAGAAAATTGGAGCAGGCATTATTCTCATTGCCGTCATCCGGTTTATGTTTGAAGCTTTTTTTTCAACGTACGTTGCCATTCGATTGCGCCTCGCTTGGAAATAATTTGTGTTGTATGATGATTGGAATGTTTGTAAGGTCAAATCAAGTCGATCGATTTTTCATGATATTGTGTATAGTCGTCTGGATACAACGTTTCAAGGAGAGTTTTGGAATGAGGAGTTGAGTGCATGTTTTTTCTGAACATATCAGTCAGTCAACGTGTGGTTTCCAAGGGTGAGTGTGTGTAGTTATTTGGGAAATCAACTAACCGGGTAACACGATCAGAAAATTGGTAAATCGTTGTGAAATTGGAATCACACAACCTTTCCCCTCCTGTAATTCAAAATTTTCACTAGACTTCATCCTCTTACTTGGTTAGACGGCCCAAGACGATCAACTCTTTCTACGAGACAGATTTTGTACTACTTTTTAAGAAGCCGACGAGGGCAAAACTGACGTCATTCCCTGGACTCTCATTTCCCGTCTTACTTGAGGCAAACGGAGGAAATCATGTTAATACAAGTAATGTACCCAGTCCGCTCGAAGAATCCCAGAAATGTTGAGTGAGATGGTGGAGAGGAAAAAATGATATCTCTTTTTCCGTCGAGTTATTTTTGTTCTTCGTGTGGTCCGTTTTCTTGGCTCTCACACTTGGGCCGACTGAGGAAATTGTAGATAATGTTGTACTCCAAGGTTCAAGTCTTTTACTCTTGTCTCTCTTCAATGGTATGGTCATCATCATCACCATCGGACGGAATGCCGTTTGTATAAATGTTTTTTTGTGAATTGCTTCACATTATGCGGACCTGATACGTCTACATGATTCATACGGATGATCAGATCATGTCAAGGAAATGAATAATGGATATACCACCATATCCTCCGTCCTCTCTTCCAGGCTTGGCTACAGACAGTAATTAAACCTCTAAGGTCACCGTTCAAGGAGCTGCAAACATTTTTTTTCGAGACTGTACTAGAGTCGTTCAGGTTGAAACGCGATTTATTTTTAATCTCGTCTGCGTTTTGTCTACGTCAATTACAATATCATTGTCTCCCATTGGCACCACGCCCTCTGATTCGCCACTGACTTCAATAAACGGCATCGTATTATGCAGATACTCGAACTGCGTCTACAAATAATCGTCCACTCCTTTATCTTTGCTCTTGAACTCGCACAGTAGTTAGTTAACTCCTGTAGTTAAAGATGATTGCTGGATATCGAGAAAAAAATACCTCGTTTTTGTAAACAAATAAAAATTTATGATGCCAATACTCTCTCAACGCGATAACCAGGCGGACATGCTGCCCCAGGAAAAGAGTGGAGATAGCAATTAATACGAACTTGTATGCGACATTGTCTCGCTTTAAATTGAGGAAAATTGAGTCATTTTCCACTTGTCAAGAGGGAATTGAGGAGAGAGAAATGATTAAACCGTTTGTCATTACACAATTCCATGACGATTGCCTGCGAGAAGTTTGCCTCTTATCTTGAGCTCACTTCCAGTTGATATTTGCTCAAGACGAGTGATTCCTCTTAAATACACACAGAGAGCAACTGTTTCCGACCCCTTCGTGTGGGGTGGAAACACTGTTGTTTCCGCATAGCAAGAATGGACTCTTCCAGGTTCTCACCTCTCGGTGCCGTGGAATGGTGGTGGTGGAGAAGAAATGTTGGTGTGACATGTTGTATATTTGCTCTTGGATGAACGGTTTCGCTCACCGATGGATAAAAGGGAATAAATCGTTGTCGTCTGTGTGCACATTGAAGATTAAAGGGAGTGCTTCTGAGGAGACACGCATTCACGTACATGCACACCCTGGCAGTGAAAAGCTGTCACACTCGGAGTTTTCTTCCTCACACAGGAACAAGTGAAAGAAGTGAGTCAGAAAAGTTTGGACAACCTTTTTTCTACAAATACGAGGGTGATTTGAGGGAATAGGGAAGATGTTGGGAAAGAATGCGAAAAAAGCGGACAACGACGGGTGACATGGACATGTGAATGTTTACACTCATCCTGCGAAGCCTTGATCAAACATAAATGAGGATCTTGACAGTCAGTGGGTCGAGACAGGCATTCCTTCAGTGTCCAGACAATGAATGCTATTATTTCGGATGGAAAGTTTATTCAGTGTGACGTGATCGGATGGGACATATTATTGCACACAGCTTTCTCTCAAGTCCGTTGTTCTCTACTCTTTTCGTTTGTTCAATTCTTCGAATGGTTAGTTGAAGTCAACTCTTCGGATTTGTTTTTGGGTCACTTTCTCAGAAATCTCAACTTTCGCAAGTAGGGATTGTACATAATATTACTCCACAGTCTTAAAGTATTGTGCGCTATTTCTGTCTCATTAGTCGAGTTTTGAGTTTCCTCCGTTGCCATTTTGATGAAATCGCAAGCAATTCATACCTCGTTATAGGAACAATTACCCAGTGCTTTATTAGTAGCGCCTTTCTTACACTTGCTGCAGTGTACACATAAATAGTAGTAGCGAACAAAAAGAGATTTTTATCAAATGAGTCGTTTAATTTTGCTGCTGGTTTAAACTACAGAGCTTTGCGCACAGAACTCATTGCCAGAGGAGATAAAAGACGCTCATAAATTCACTTTGCTAATTAACTTTTCACAGTTTTTTTCCCAGTTATGGTTCTATAAATAGTTTTAGTGGTGCTTTGATAAATCAAGCTGAGCAATACTACTGCACATCATTATTATTAGCTTTTGGGTTCACTGATAAAATGTTTGACCTCATCATCATCAATAATGTGAGTGTATATTCAATGCAGGAGTCTTTGTTCTTTTCAATTTAACAACCTCATCCATCCCTCTGTATGCCAGCTACCATTTTTGGTGCAGAAAATAATATTTTTACGTGCACTATTTTTCCAACAGTTATCTACATAAACTGAAAAGGGCATACTCTCTGTGTGGACTTTTTGACTGAGTACAAAATGCTTGCAAACTGTAGCTGAGAATGCATTGTACTTTGCCTGTGTTGAAAAATGTTCAAAGTGTGCCTAAAAGTTTATTAACAACAAGAAGTCATTGAATTCACGCTTACTGGATTTGAGGATTTATTTTCACCGTACATAACATTAGATTTCCCACTGCGTCTACGTATGCTATTTGCACCTTATAAGTATGCTCATATGAGTGGATAAGGATCTTGTAAAGTGACTCATATATAACGTCAGCACTTAACGTAGCAATCTGTAAATTCGCCACATTTTTCTGCTCGCCTCTCGAAAAACCACTGTCTTGAGTATCTTGTTGGTTGGATGCCTTGCTGTAGAGAATTGTACAAGAATGTGAGTTGATATTGGCCTTTTTGCAGATCTTTGCATTACTTCTTATTTCACTTCTTTCTTAAGTACACACGTGAATCTCTCAAGCGAGCTGATTGTTATGTAGTGATGATAGAGCTATTTGTGGGCCTGAATGAGGCACTATCTGTGTGTGCACTTTACATCCAATGTCGTGAGATACGCTCTTCGAAGGAAATTGGAAACTGTGTGCGCCTCTGTGTATGGATATGATTTTTTTAGCCACCCCTTCGGCTTTGGATACAGAAAAAAGGAACACAATGGCAGCAGAAAATACAAAGTAGCAAACGATATCACCTGTAATAAATTCACAAGGCAAAGAGCTTCACTCATGAATCGCTCGAATATATACGTTTACGTACGTCTCCCCGTGTGTCTTGCTTATAGGATGAATTCTTTTCCCCCTAATCGCATTGTTGTAGCCCTCGTACGTTTTGTCTGTGTACACGTCATAATGCGTTCGCGTACCGATTTGCTCTGTGTGTATACTCATAGTAATCGTGGAAGAACAGAAAAAAGTAGGTACGTTACACTTTGTGAGGTTCTCTTTTGAGGAGGTTTTAGGCAACCTTTTGTGATGCATTTTGTTTCTCTTCTCTTCAAAATATTCTCAACTGAAGACCCAAAGTGGTGGTAAGCCTGCTGAAAGTTACGTGCTAGTGTGTAGAGACGAAATTGAGCAGCTTCTTGCACATTAAACACTCTGTTAAGTTTCTGCCTCTGTATACCGTCGTTGTTGGGCATATGTGGATTCGAAATATGCCTATTTTTTCAAATCTAAATCCTTTCCTTCTGAAAGACACACAAGCTTCACACGAAATTCTCGCAAAGAAGACGAGAGAAAAAAAAGGAACAGCAGCTATTATTTTGTGAACATGAACCAATATCTGAAAAATACATCTAAAAAAATAAATGCTGTTAGAAAGTGAAATCACTCTTTTCCACTAAAATCCTCCGTACTACAATACTACCTCACGTAGTTTGCATCAAAGTTGTGAGAGATTAGTTGTGAATGAGTGTGTGTCGAAAAGCTAAGAAAAATAGGTATGCTTGCGTATCCATTTTGATGGATTCCGCGAGAAAATTTGACTGCCATCATTATATCATCTCATGACTATGACGAATGCATTTACAATTTAATGCCTTTGTCCTTCTGCCAAAAAGTTTGCAATTATATCTGTAATTTTCGGACAAATTGTGCTATTCTCTCTGTGTGTTTGTGCACATATACCTTTACAAGGAAATCATATATAAGACCTTTGCTAAAACATGTAGAGATTTACAATGTGATCATAGGACGCGAATGTAGAGTCATCGTGCATTTTTTAAGCAGGGATATTGTCTTTTTGTCCTCCTCTGGGATGTAGAATTTGAATTCACTCTGGCATCTTTGCTACCGGATGCCGTTACACAGGAGAAACAACAAGGGAGCGAAAACAGACTCGGATTTCCACGTTTTATATGATTACTTTGTCTTTGAAAGGGAATACGATATTCATCATCTCATTCGTAGCACAGGCATGTTGCTCAAGCTGTTTATATTATCAAAGGAACTGTCATGATTTGCCATTTTTTTCTCTCCTATCATCACAACACGTCGTTCGTAGAAATGTTATCGTTTCCCAGCGAAACTACATTTCTTCAAAGGAAGAAAAAAAAAAGATTGATGATACGATCCGGACTGGTGTGGTATGATGGCTTTTGGTGCACTTTACGATATTGGTTTGCTGATTACTCTCTTCTGTAGCGTTATGAATGTCTCTGAGTTTGTGGGTATGTGTGTACGTGTACAA
Source organism: Alloscopus bannaensis (assembly GCA_027743745.1). NCBI lineage: Eukaryota > Metazoa > Arthropoda > Collembola > Entomobryomorpha > Entomobryidae > Alloscopus > Alloscopus bannaensis. Next base: position 71,731 of record JAHZMW010000590.1, on the reverse strand, counting down.
TAAGGTTCCATGATACCTTTATTTGTCTCTAATCGTTACAAGTTTTGACAGACAGCCACTTATTGATAAGTTGAAGGAGACATTTTTTTTCTGTACCAACAAATTGTCTTGTAGTTAGCAGCAAGTGGTGTTTTTTATTATCTCTATACTTGTTGTGTTCCACGAATGCTGCCCTACACGAATTGGTGTACGCAGTTGTTTGTTGACGGGATGGCAGGAGATATATTGGAGGACAGAGCCTTGAAATGGATTAAAAAAATTATGCCTACTATTTATATGTAGCATGACTTTTATTAGTTGAATAAAGCTGTGTCTCAAGTTTAAAAATATGTTCTTCATATTTCATCGAAATGTGCAACTTATGGAGAGGCGAACAATGCGCATACCCTTCGTTCGTTAGTTCCTCCCTTGAAAGTTTCACTTCACAAACACACGACGACACACAAGTGGCGAGAGTACATTACCTATCGCCTCGCGCATATCAGAATGGTGTGTTGGTGCAAAACACGTCTGTGATTTATGAGGAGCGCTCTGTCGTTTTCTTCAAAATCCCAGAAGGCGTTCACTTTTTTATTAAATCATTTTACCAAAGCACTTCACATCACATTGTGGTGTACACACGACTCCTCTATTGCTTTCGTGCTGCTCAGTACAGGATGAAGACTTTTTCGTTTATGGCAGAAAACTAAGGAAAGCTTATCATTATTAGCTTATCAATTGTAAACAGTGGTATGTATGCTAATTAATGAATTATCATTGATTTCAACTGAATTACCTAATTAATAAGTGACCGACGTGTTGAAACATATTTAGGGCGAAATTGTCCTCACTACCATTTATATTTGTGAGAAGCGCAAAACAGTTCTCCCAAAATGGTGCTTTGAATTATATTTGAAGAGTCATCGATGTCAGCAATTTTCTGCAGTTTACACGGGGATAGTCGATAAGTTGCACGATTTGCGTCGAGTCTGTCGTCAACCACATTGTTCGCAATGACTGTAGTGAAGCAACAATCGTACTCTCCTTCCTGGGAAATAATGGTGAAGTTGCACCTTCAATTCTGACAATGCTGAAATACCAAATAGTATTTTAAACACACTCCAGTTGGAGTCGTTACTTCCTTGGACCTCACTCGAGAAGACATCCATATCATCATGTGTGTGCCGAAAAGGTAGCTGACTTTGTGTGTATTTATTATGGCGCATAAAAAATTTGTCTGCGGAGAAAAGATATGCTAGCATTCACAGATGAGTTCTACATTGGTATCTTCCTCGTCGTCAGCACACATCTTCCTTCCCATTTCGAAGGAGGCTCTCTGGTGCAGAAACCTGGTTAAAATCAGAATGCGTTGGATCGACACACGAGTAGTGAGCCAAGTTGATCTGAACAAGTTTTCTCGCTGCCAGTACTATATAATGTAATGGAAAGGAATCGATATACATGTGCCTCCCAAGACACATACGCACGCAGACAAGAAGACATCTGTGGAATAAATGAAAATAAAACGTGGCAATGCCAGCCAACGCTACAGCAAGACAGAGATACAGAGTCTCACACGCAGTTTCTCTGTCAGACATGTAAACGCACACTCACGCACATCCAGTCTTCCCAAGTAGAAAAAAAAATCGAGGAAGAAAGAATCGACTAGTATGGGAAGAACCAGAGAGAGAGAGCAAGAGACAGGCACGCACATTCTCAGGGAATCTACATGTGTACACGCACGCACGTTGTGAAGCAGTGATGAAATTTTTTGGTGGAACCCCCTGCAGCTTGTAACTTGGAGTTTTCCTAACCAAACACATCCTTTTGCCAGGGCATTCACGAGTATGGAAGAGATTCGTATTCGTAGGGTATTTTTATCGATCTTCCAACCAAACATGGAGCCCCGTGCAAGAAGTAATATTACAACAGCATCAGAGCAAATCTAACTTTAACACTTGCCAGCAGCCTGCAAGAACAACGTCCACATCGAGAAAAATATGTATGTAGCTCTCGTTTGTTCCCCTTTTTCTATGCTGTACCACGACCGACGAGGAACTTTTCAGAGTTGGGCAAATGGAACGGGTTCTCTCTGAAAAGAGAGTGAGCAAGCCAACCATGGTTACATTATTGGGATGACTGCACACACAAGTATTTTCACTGCTTCCCTGTTTGAAATGGTCGAAACTCTAGACTACTTCGGCTGGTGAAGAAGCAAATTGCAAGATTCACGATAGGATTTTTTAAGAAAGAGGCTCTGGTTCGGGTTTACGCTCCCGCATCCCGTTCTTTTTGACTCTCACTCTTAAAAAAGTTGCATGCAAACTCAGAAAGACGACGAACGGTTTTAGTGTGTGGTCAAGCCAAGACAAGGTAGTCCTGAAGAGCGAACTCGGGGAGTTGAGAGAATATGCATTTGAAACTCTGAAATGTTTATCTCTCTGCATGTAGGAATGTGTATTATGTGTATCCCTATACTACGAATATAAATGAGCATGAGATAACGTATGTCTGAGGTAATCACTGGGAAGAGCTCAAGAAATACAAAAGGAGAGAGCTAGAAGAGGGAAGAGAGTCTCTTTAATATGATTTTTGTTAGTTTTCCACTACCAGTAGTTTTCTACTTTTAAAGAACGACTGTTTTAAAAGCCTGTCTCTTCTCAATGCATCGTCTGTCTCCCTCTCTATGTCTTTCCCAATTTCGATGAGTGTCCTTTCTTTGTCTACTTCGTGCAAAGGGTGCCGGCCATCTCAAGTAGTTGGAACGACGTCAGCTGCTGCATTTTAACTGCAACTACTCCTCAACTGGATAGACTAATACTATTACTCTGTTGAATCATGAGAAAGGAAATGCAACTTGGTTGCTTTCCCACTGACAATGCTGAACCGACATTATTATTACATTTTATCATGTATCTTTAAATGCACAATCAAACAACCATTCAGTGGCGTAGATGGAGAATGATATAAAAAAAGACAAGACTACTCTAGTCAACTTGAACAGAGCGGTATCACGTGAAATCCGTTTTCAGATGGAAGCTTGAGGATTTTGAAAAAAAAAGTTTATTTCATTTTTTTTAGAAAGCTGATTGCAAACCTTGTGTACACACATTATGTGTATAATGTTCAATTTCGAGTTTTTGTTTTCCTTCCCTCGACTTTGGTTGGTGATGACAAAATTTAAAGTCGGTCGCATCTCAACGAGAGGGATGTCGAAGTTTGTGCGTTCATATTTCACACAATATGTGGAATTTGAACAGTTGCTCACACTCTGTCACTGAATGAATCATCCTTGTGCAAGACTCTTTATTTAGGACCTCCAATACTCATCGGTGGGTATGAGTTCATCGCACATTTCCCTAACGATGTCAATCTCATTGCCATTTACCCCTTTGGTTTGGGCACACTGTGCTTGATGCATAAATGCATATGTTTTACTGCAGGGACGTAGACACGTTTGCACTCGTACTTGTTTGAACAGTGTTAAACTTGATTCTTTGAAAAACCTCGTCAACATTTGGCCAAACAAAACGAAAATTGTTGGGTTACGCGATGATGAAATCTTGTACAATGCATACATCCACTTTCCTCACAGAGAGATTCCCATCGTTTTTATCTCTCATTGAAGAGCGAGTGTCATTCCATCTCTGTATTTTGTATGTGTAAAAACCTAAAAGTTGAGGCGAAGCGATGGAAGAAGAAAGGAGAAAAAAGAAGTGGGTTTGTTTCACTTCGTATCGAGGTTAGCCAAAAGGTGTGAACGACGATTTTAAGTGCGGATTACGACGCTATTTTTTCATCACTCAGTTTAAGGTTACGGTATGGGCACCAAACGGCGCGCGTTGTAGTGGTCCTCCAACATCAAAGGTGGTAAAGAGCAAACTTTAATTCATAGCGACACCAGTTACCACTCACAACATTCATTTCAGCTCTGATTTTACGCTGCTACATATACACAGCCACTTTTTCAACTCGTTTGAGAAGGAACAACTTTCAGGGAGACGGTTTTACCTCGAATCAAAAGGGTTTCTTTCATGCAGCTTCCGTTTTGAAAAGGAGCTCTCGAGGCAAAGCCGTTAGCGGGCTGCAGATATACAGAGTGCAAGGAATGAGAGACGAACGAAGTCATCATCAAACGATTTCTCCCTTTTGACTTTTTGGAAGAAAACCCCTCAAGGAGTCAATTCTCTATAGAATTTACGCTACAACTATTCACACAAAATGCTGCACTACTCACAACAAACAAGAGAGGTTTTATGGTGGGTAGTTTTATGAAACACATGGGTTGGAAAATAGACCAACGCTACGTCACTCCACTCGTACCGTATAACATGTAGGAACTGTGAGATTAGGAGAGCCATATTAAAGTTGAGGTTTTCGTTGGGAAAATGGTATACATACATATGATGCGGTGGTTGGGATGCTGATGACGATGACGGTTTTTCTGTCATGAGGGGATGGCATTATGTTAAACGTGGATTATAGAGGATAATATTGTAAACGTTTCGTATATCCTGTAAAAGGGCGTCTATAATATTATATATTTATCGAGTAATGCTTTGGTAGTCAACAGGGTCTTTCTGTTGAAGCCAACTTTGACAAGGGGAATAATTTTGACGGTGACATTACTTATTTTTTTGCCTCCAAAAAATAATGAAGAACAGGAAAGAAAGAGATTCTCAAATATTGCACTTTCGTATTAAACTTCATTGCAATCTCTGAAAAGATAAGGGTACCTCCGTAGTAGCGTTTAGATATGAGCGTGTCTTTTGGTCGACTTCGGCGTTTCGCTCTCTTATTTTTTCCCTTGTGTCTCTATGACCTATTTTAAAGTCGGTCGATGTGTTCCACCACAGTGAAGTATAGGGGAGTGTGTGGTGAAGAGGTATTTGTCAGTGTACTTACTGTGCACTATGCAATCCACTGTGTGAACAAGTCAAGTGCAGTTTTTCTCTGAATCTCTCTCGTAGATGCCCATATATAATGTAATGACAATGCCTCAAAACATACCTACGCACACTCACCTCACCTGGGCATTGAAAATATCTTTGTGTCCGACGAGACTTCACGTAGATTACGACGCTGACTCTTTCACAAGTAAAATGTACTTAGCAACTGCACTCACAGTGAGTGTTGTAAACACAATAAGAAAAAGTATAAAATTCCTCGTGTGAGTGCATTGCACAAAAGTTTTAACTCACCCTCTTTACTCTCTCGTAACAATGAGTACATGAAGTGAGACTCTCTTAAATGGCTGCCGACGAAAAAAAATCATCCTACATGTTACTCACAGGTAATGTTTTGTCATGCTTTGTAAATGCTCTAACAACCACCACCACCTTCATCATCACCACCAGCCGAAGCATTAGAGATTGTCTTATGAGAAGAAACGATTTGTTGAGTTGCCCTCATAAAGGGTGGAAGTTGTCCAAAGGTCGCCCAATATGTAGAGCTAAAAGTTTCATTTTGAGAAAGGAGCTTAAATGTGTGCAGCTTGACTTTGTGAAAAGCCAATTTCCACCTTATTCCTCTCATCATTTCTCATTACTTGGTATTCTCTCTATGTATTCCACTTTCCGTATTGTACTCCTTGAATACCGCACCTCATTGTGAGAATCCAAACGGCAATAATGAGCCGTTGTGTTTTTGTGTACAAAAAAAAATTAACGGGGTCGTTATTCCGATAGGAGAAAGACAAGATGTGTGTGGATGTATGAGTAATATCCTGTATTTGCCTTGGAGAAAGGCTACAGAACAGCAAACACTTCTTCACCGATCCATCACCGATACATTAACAATTCACAGTATTCTCTCGCAAGTCAGCCAATAATAATAATAACGCTGAGGAGAAAACTGAAACCGAACATTTCCCCCTCTTTCCTTGTTCCAACAAACCGCTCATTCACACCCATTCCCATCATATGCATTTGTGTGACTATTACTTTCTACTTGTGTGCTGATGTCTATAGCATGCACAGTCATATATACAACGGCGTAATGATATGTTTGAGAAAACGGTAGTTTGGGAAACGGATAGCGTGACCAGGGAAGGTGGAAGTAAATGTTGGAGAATATCACTTAAATAATGAATGGGCAATATAGTCGCCGGGGCGATTACTCAGTGTGCCATTCGCGTACAAGCATTTATAAGTATGATGTGAACTTGTCATGCACACACACACATTTCAATATAAGGGTCAATCTAGACCAAGACGACGGTGGTGTGCGTGTCACTACAGCTATCATCTACTGTCATGAGTTGTGGCTCAGGCGGTTGTCAACATTTTTTGAAAACGAGGTACCAAATGTAGTCCTAACTCTCTCAATGTTCCATGGTATCAGCAATCATTGTTTGAAGGGCAGGAACTTGTACTATTCGTGCACACAGATGTTTTTCCAAAGTGGAGCTAGGAAATATGCAAATTCAAATGATATTCGATATCCCCAAACAGCTTTTCAACAGTTTTCGCTCAACGAGCGTCATACTATTATTTTATGCACGTTCAAAAATCAGTTCGAAGCTGGCTCGATTTTATGGGGAACTCGGAAAATCAAAAGTCATTGCGCTAATAAAAGTTTTAATTAAAGAATCTCCGCTGCTCACTTTGACGTATGGATAATATTATTACGGAAGTTTGTTTTGTTTGCGTGACCAAGCGTGCATACATGCTCACGCAAGAAGAATTGAGTGAGGCAATATTTGAGTTGGTTTAAATACACAGGGAAACCGCCACGGGTTTGCTTTTTGTAAATGTCTCAAACTTTTGTTCCTCTTTTCTTGAGTAGCCATGTCGCGCGCTCCTATATGTTTGGGCTCATAATCTTCATTCATGTTTGATGATGATGAGTTGCCATGTGTGTCCACATAAAGGTATTCAAGCTCGCGTTTCGCTTGTGTGCATTTGGGGATATTGGAGAGGGTCTCGAGGAAAGTACACGCCTTACACATCCCTAATTACTTTGGTCATTGGTCACTGCTGGCTACACGAAGTATAAAGTTGTTTTAATACTACTAACAGCATTGCTCATGATCAGCCTTAACGCCTTCGTCTTCTCTTTTTTTCAACCACTCTCCAAAACGCTCTCGCAAAAGCTGGTTTGGGCTAACGACATGCGATCTAGGAAATGCAATGAGCAAACTCTCCATTTTTCGCTGACGAAGTTGAGAATGTGCTAATGAACTTGTTTAGAACAAAAATAATACAGTTTTGGTCATATTGGGATTCTCAAGGTCCAGTTTTTAGAGCGTGGACACGACACACACACACACAGACACCGACGACCATCCAATCCAAAACCGAATAGGTACCTATTCTTTCTTGGCTTTTTATATTTTGTTGCTGTTATTCTCCACGAAGATGGTGATGATGATGACTTGCCACTAGCAAAGCAGGACAAGCTGTGCAACTTGATTTCCTATATTTGCTGTACGTGTAAGCATCATCGATTATGATTACATTTTTTCTCCATATGTTTGCCACAAAGTTGTTGAATAATTCGTATGTATTATTTCATATTATGGCTTGACACGATGAGAATAGTGGAGAGTTTTACAACTTTTTTCACTGCATGATATTACGAGAAAAAAGTGCAAATTGCGTCTTATGCAAGACTCAAAAAAGCGGCGATAATGATAATATGCCTCAACCAAGAAAGACAGTTCCCTTTTTGTCTTTCTCTAGTTTTGGGAACACAGTACACATTTTTCCTTTATATGGACACATTTGCATTTTTTACTCATTGTCAGTCAAACAGGATGATTCCTTTGTTTTAACAGAGTTTTTGGTACTGTTCCCCACACTATGTGCTCACACTTGACGAGTTTTATACCTTTTTGATCGATTACATTATCTTGCCCCAATGTGGCTTCCTTAAAGTGTAAATCGAGTAGTTGAAGGAAACCACACTCTGGCACTAAAGCACAGTTTTTTTTTCATTATTTTTGCTACATTTTTCTCCTCCACCACCAGAATTTTAGCACTTTGCGTCAATAGCAATTATGTACTCCTCTCATGAGCTTCGAGTCAATGCACAGTTATAGTCGTTATTACGTGTGGTTCTGTGAGGAAGGAAGTGTGTCGACGTACACGAGAGCTAAGCATACTCTCGAAAAAATCACTCGCTCCACAGCACATCAACATAATAATATTGACCCATTCCCTTCTTCCTGGGAATATGAACCAGCATCTTTGTCTCTCTCAAATTTTGTTCAAATAAATAATTTTTGCCACAAATGTGCAAGCCATTCATTACTTAATTGCACACATTCACGATACACACGTGTGTTCGCGTCCCTTATCCTGTTTGATCATAGTTATTATAAGAATTGCTCCTCTTTCCTGTTTTTCCCGAAAGAATTGGTGATTATATTTGTCCTTCCCTCACCAGTTTTCAATATTGCGCGATATACGACTTGATGTAAGGTTAATAACGAACATCTTGTGCAAGTTTTTTTCCCAAACTTGTACACCACAAATGTGTGTAGTTAAGAAGGAATGAAAAAAAGACGATGACTGCTTTTGCGCTTCTCTCAGACTGAGAGACACCCCGACAGGCAAGTGAGCTGAAAAGGAGGGAATGAATGTTAATTTTATGTGTTTAATACAACAACCAATCAGTCTTTTCGAGTAAGTATTGAGTGTGTAAAATATGTACTTTAACCGTTAGCATGGCTCACTCGTCTTCGTAGAGTTTGTACATGTAGTCACTCGTCAAACAATATTATGGCTGAGTTGTGCACACAGAAAAAATCACCTCGTGTAATGGATGGATTAATGTAGAAGCTTGCAGTGTGGCGTTAAAGAGTTTGTTCTGCGAAGCAATTTGGGAAAGATCGACTTGAAGGTCCTCGAATCCATTATGTGACTCAAAAATATGTATTCAATTCAATTTCTCTCTCTCTCTCTCTCTCTCTGCCCAGAGCTCATTCGTTGCTAGAAATGGAGGCAGACGTACATCTAAATAGACGGCAAGGCACTTATTGAATCAAAAGGCGAAATGTTATCATCCCACTGCCTCAGGACAGTGGTGGAACGACGATGATGTCGTGTACACTCGACGGACAGTTTGGTGTGATACAGAAAGAAGTTATATTATACATACGCAACACGATGATGAATGTTGGTAGCATGCAGTGTAGTGGGCAAGGCTATATATTTGCAGCAGCCCGACTATTTTTTAACATACAAATAATAGAGATCAAGTCAGCTATTAATATGAATTAACATTTCTCTCTTTAATTTCCTGTTAGTCAGCCCTTCACCTTGACTGTGCAGTGTTGCATAGGAGCTTCTGCATCCTATTTCTTGTCTTTTGTCTTCTTCTTTTGATGATATCGTCGTTCCTCCTGATCATCATCAATATCATCGGTAATCAGGCAAGTGAGAAGACGTTGTGAGGTGGTCATGACTCGCTGGTTGGTTGGCTTGTGTACTTGTAGTATTGATGCAAATCCGGTCGAGCGATCGAGATTGGGAGTATGCTCACAAAGATACTTCATGTTTTTACATGGGAAACACGTTCATCATCTTCGTCATTAGAAAAAAAGAGGTACTACTCCTTGTTTATTTGTTGATCAATCTTTTAGAATCGGGACACATTTGATTGTGTTCAGTATTTGCGTACGTCAAGTTGTCGACTCTGATAATCTGCATCGAAAACACATTACCTCTCCCGATCAATTCTATGAAGTAGCCGTTAGCTTTTGAGGGCGTAAGATTGAGTCTTTCTCGCAGATTTGAGAGTCCAACAGTTAGAAAAGCGGTTTGGCCTGCTTACTTTGTAGTCCGAACCATATTATTATGTAGTTTATGCAAAGGGGTTTAGGTTTTGAAATCATTGTTCCTCCGTATACGACACAGCATTGGATGAGCGACGATGTCAAGAAGGCTGGCACTTACCTTCGAAGTTTCATTCACACACTCAGATATCGTCGGTGGCGAAATTCTCTGGAAGTGTGTGATTACCTATTTCTTATTAGACAGTTGCGAGTTGACAACGAGAAAATGTTTTCAAAACGAGGGGAACCAGTCTGTCTTTGGACACGCTCATAGTCACCCAGAGTTCAGTCAACGATTTTCTTTTTGATCAAGTCAATCCCACTGACAATGATTGGCATAAAATGTCTCAACTTGCTTTTGCCAGCTTATGCAAATATGAAAGGCGGCTCGTAATAAAAACGGTTGAAGACGATATTAGAATGGATTACAGGGATCCCAAATACGCTCTCCTTTTCGGGCCACCGTTGCCATACATAAAAGGGGAAATAATGGATTTTTATTTTTGTACACAAGCACATATTTGAGAGTACAATAAAAAAAAAGTGTACCACAATGTGGATTACACATACCGTAAAGGAAATTGGCTCGAAAATAAAACTGCCCTGCTTCCATGTAGCCGTTCTCGTTGGATGAAGGCGTTTAATTTATTGCTACTTGGCTTTGTCGGTTTAATCATAACAGTGTAATCACTCGATCAAACATCTCTCATCACATTTATTTTTGCAATCGTCCTTTCGCCAACAAGACAGAGAGAGAGAGGGATGACTGTAATGTCATCATCCACAAAGGGTCTTCCCCCGCGTGCGAGAGAGTAACGGAACATATCAGCTCGACTTTCGAATGAGCTCAAGTGCATAATGCAACTATCAGTGTCATCATAATATCCAAAAAGCGAAGAGCAGGGAGCTCGTTATGGTCATGTATCAGGCTTAAGTTGTTTTCTGGGCGATAAAAAATCAAATTATTTCTCCTCAACGCGAACCACAAAAGGATGACCACTCACACACAACTCGAGAGGAATGTGAACCACTTCCTTGTTGTGTGACGCTCGATACTCTCTCACAATGGGAATGGGAGGAACTACAACGTTGCCCCTAACAAGAATACTCTGGAATGAAAAAAAAATGAAAAAATCGACCAGTCTTCTAACCACTACTTCAAATCTTACAATTTATGAGTGCAAATACCATTATTGACTCTGACGGAGCAGTCTATGCAAATATTGGTGGGAGCAACAGTGCACAGTGTCGACATTATTTGCAAAGGTCGGGCTAATATGCTTGGCGACATGTCCTTTGTGATTTTGCCCCAATGCTCTGAAGCTTCTGTCAATATTTAATTTGTCAATTGTCAATGATACTCAGACTAGTTAGGATGAGTTGGAGAGATTTGAGCATAGCTGTAGAATGTACATACATGCCCACTCCACTGTCCCCCTTTCCCGTATCCTGACTTCCGTCATCAAATTGGTTTCAATTAATCTCAATCAGAAAAAATGTAGAGTCGTGTTTACGAACCACCTAACAAGCACAACAGGAGCCATGCGTCTTGCCGTTATTTTCGCTCATTGAAAACGACATCAAAAGAATAAGTTTCTCATTTATCTCCGTCCGATCTCATTCAAGTCTAATGAAGATTGATACGTAAAAAATTCTATCTATTCATATGTAGGTGATAGAGATACGTATCTGAGGAAGGAGTGTGCGAGAGAGTTTCAATTGACCTAGAACTCCGTGGTGTAGTCTTGCACAAAGAAAATTTCATATTGACTGCACATATGCATAAATGATGAAACCAATTTTACCCGTTCCATCACTTTCCTCAATGAAAGGGGATGAGAGCGTGACAAATTTACTACCTCCAGTGGATGGATTAGGTTGCCTATGCTATTTAGGCAATTATTAAGTGTCGTCGTTTGATAATCGGGTATACAAATAGAGACCAGACAAACGGGACATTGGGTTGCCTTGACAAGCCTTGAAGTTCAGTGAGTGATGAAAAGTGCAGAGGCTGAAGAATTGTCCTTACTCACACTGTAATCAATTCCTTTCATTCTCAACTTATTTTCCATTCAGCGACTAACGATACACACATTATGCAGCTTCAAACGACACCATTATTATGCATTGAGAAAAATTGGACTTGACATTCGCTTCTCAATGCGGTATACATTATGTGACAACGCTGCGCTTGTAAATACACTGCATGACTTTTTGTCCTATCGTATTGACTCCTTGACCTACCGTCACTGTTCAACGAGTCCTCCACAAGACTGTGGGAGTGATGATGATATGTAATTTTCGCTGATTGCATTCAACCTCCAAGTACGTGAACTTGAGATTTTTTCCTGAGAAATCAAGGGAAAATAGGATTTGTTGTTGGGGAACACAACATTTGAGGAAACTGTTTAAAAAAGAGATTCTCCTTTCACTTCGAACTTGACACAATAAAAAGGCGTAATTGATGCACCATCTCTGGTGAAATTTACTAGGAAACAGTGTGTCACGAAATGTTGAGAATACAACTTGAAATCACGACAGGCTTGTGTCAGCACAGATAAGTGAGCAAAACAAACACAATAAATATTACAGTGAAAAATTTCGTTTGGTATCCACTTCCCTCTTTGAGAGAGCGTCATTGAACTGCCAAAAAGAACTGTGACACTCGTCGTCGTCATGATTGTGTTTGTATGGCATTTCATTTCGGTGTGATGCAAAACAGGCAAACAACATTTTATTTACTCTAATCTGAAGGTTGAGGGACCGGTCCGGGGGATTTGCGAATCTCATTTTATTCTTTTAAAAAATCCGGCCTCTGCGCCAACTCAATTTTGTAACCTCACACACAAAAGGCTCACTCTCTTAGCTCCGTCATCCCATCTTTCCCATTTTTGTTCACATTAAAAATTCATTAAACCGAATGTGGCATATGAACAAAAGTGTCGAATTCTCTTTTTTTCGCTGTGAAACCTCGAGCTTCTATTTCATGCTGAACAAAACGGCTAGTTTTCAAAAGAAAAAATAATAATGTCGACCACCGTTTTTTTATACGAAATGCTACTCTTCTAGTTTCTGAAAACGTTACTGTGTGTGGCTAAGTGGTTGACTTGTTTTTGGTTATTATGTCACTAGATTGCGAGGCACAATATTATGCTCTAGTATAAAGAAATGTATTCATTCAAAAGAGGTGTATTCATAAAATTAATTTTTAGGTCTCCTTGAGGCAACGGATTTTCAGTGCAGAAAAAAACCCTTCCTGTATTCCATTACGTCGCTGGTGTCTCACACATACACTGAAACTCCTTTGAGTTTATGAATCCACTCAGCTTTATCACCAAACAACACCAAAAAAAACTACCAAACTCTTAAAAGGGAGAGAGAAAAGAGTGGATTTTGTGGTGGGGCATAGCAAGTTTTAATTTTGTGTTGGTTAGCTCGTATTTTCATTTTTAATAACAGCATTATGACACAAAAAAGGTACGGCAGATGCCAAAAAACGGTTGAAATGTACGAAATTATGAGAACAGTAGCGCAACCCTCTTGTGGGCGCTCGCGTAGCCACTAAAACACAGCTGGAGTTATGATTGAAGTTGCACACACGGTCGTATACTGTCTTTATGTCTGCGACATATTTTTTAACTGTGCTCACACTGTGTTTGCATTTGTTGGAGAGACGAAACTATCATAAAAATCACTTAGGAGTTACGTTTTGTTTTCCTTTACCTCTGGCGTTGACGTGAGCCTTTAGAGTTGTTTCATGTTTCCTCTTTGTATGCATTACTATCTCGCAAGAGCATGACCTTGCGCTAGTTTCCATTGCCACTACGAATTTTTGAAGGAGGAACCTTTTTTTTCTTGCGAAAATGCCAAGGATTTCTAAAATGCAAGCTTCGAAATCGTTCTGTTTTTTTCGATAAAAAAATCAAAGCTCCGTGAGTGATAATAATAATGTGCACCGTAACCGACAGCTACTTATAAGTGTTATTTTATGGTGTCGCCTTTTCCGAAACTCCGTTGTTGACGTGTGTTTTACTCGAAACGTTGCTTTTAAAAAACAAATAAGCACTTACTTTGTCTTCCATATTGGCACGTAAAATTCAAATGGAAGCTTTTAAAATGAGGTGTCTCGAACAACTTTGATGTTGACTCTTGAATTTTTGGACAAATACACGCCGTTTCTCCTAGTTATGAATGTGAGGAAATGAGAGAGTTGTGAGTTTCCTTTTTACACTGTGATGACTACATTTTATGTATATATATTTCTTAAAAAGCTCTTCGTCTTGTTTTCTTTAAAACACACTCCTGGTCTCTCTTTTGGTGACGACAAATACTGAGGATTTGCCAATGACAAGGATTTGCTCTTTAAGATTAGGTCCAAAGAGGAAATGTGTTTGCTCACTTGTATTCCTTAAGAATGTCATCATGACCGTGGTGACATATTAAATGGGCTTTATCAATCACGGAGTACGATTTACTCGCACATTTTCATCCCGTAAAGATAATCTGTGATGCCTTCAACCTTTCGCAACGACATCCTTTTACCCATATTTATCTTTCTGGCGCTCTCTCCAAAGGACGAAACTCGCATCGTCAAATAAATTCCACACTTGAGCTCACACACCAGACGAATTATATTAAATCATCAAAAACAAAGTTGTGTGACCTCTTCTTCTCAACGACGAGCATTTCGTCAAACATGCAAATAATTTCTAAATTATTATAATAATATCCTATGTTTTGTCTAGCCAAACGTGATATAATAGTGAAGCACAGATTTTTAATTCATATGGGATTAATAATTCGCTATAAACGAGCCCAGCAAATTATGCCGTAGATATTATATTAGGGATGTGATAAGATATTTCATGAAATGCAATAGATTTCTCAAAAACAAATCGTCTCGTCTGCAAATCCCTTTTCCTTTTACGAGCACCAACAGCTAGAACATTGTTCTGTGTTTTGTGATGACTAAGATGATGTCATACGTTTCATATTAATCTCAACAAAGCGTAGTCGAAATCATATATTATATTCGTAACAGCCCTGTCCAACTAGATCAATAAAGCGTTTCTTTTCTTTTTGCGTTTTCTCTCAATGCAAACAGTTGTATCCGTATCCTCCCCTCACACAGCTAAATACTAGTTAGCGTACAAGTTTTTTTTCGCAAGTCAATCACCACGCAGCAATATGTAAACCACCCCTAGGAAAGAAAATGGAATTTCTTGGAAAGTTGTCTAAGCAAGCAAAAGCAGACACATCTTCATTGTATCTAAGAAGAGAATGTACAACAACAAAAAGGAATAAACGAGAAGAGGAAGAAAATCGTGCGGATTTGAGTGTTGAACTCTTGTGAGTGTGTGTGAATCTTACGGGATTCACTATTATAACTTTTTGAAAAGTATGAAATTCACACGAACATGAATCATTCTCGTACCATGTGTCTTCGTAACAATGCCTTCAGCTTTTGTGAGCAATTAATAAAAACGGAAAACTCCTTCAGTTATATGCTGAGCGAGACAACTTCTGTCATAAACTTACTTTGCGATAATATGGTTTGCTTTTTTTGTTTCTGAAAGGAAATTTATTGATGGGATAGAATCCTCAATGTATTCCATATTATTGTGAACACGGTATCACTTCATATTCCAATTTTACAGTGAGTAGAGAATGCATTCACCGTTATACATCTTTTCATTCATGTTTGATTACGTGATAGGGGAAGATGTAAAGATTCGTTTTTGATTCTCTGTTGAAATCCCAGTTCAAGTGTGCATTAGGTGACTACACAAAGCCATAAATTTTCTTCTTAATTAGGGATTGTAATGATTGGCAACAAGGGAGAGCAATATGATGAATGGAAGTGAAAAAGAATTTTTAAATCGAAATCGCAGACGTTTTTCACAACAACGATTGAAAAAAACGAGAAGAAAAGAAACGTTGGAGATTTTCACACTTTTCCGAGTGTGAAACTAGTCACTTAATTCAGAGTACATTATCCTTAAGCACACACGATAGATAAATGTTGGGTTTCAGATTCAAAATGTCTAGGAAAAAACCTGTTCACTTGCACATTATCGGCAAATTAAATCACGAAAACAAAGAAAACCATCATCGTATCATCGACGAATCTCTGTGTAATCAATGCACCCTTGTCATCATCCCAAGCATTCGACACACGTGCAAATTGTGCAAATTATTAATTTTCACCTGTCCGTCTTCAGCAGAAGGTTAATTGCTAAATGCTCAAGAGAGTATTGGCCGTCTTTGTGCTAGCAAATCATGCAGGCAAGTGGATTGTCAGAGAAAACTGTAATTATTGATTTGAACTAGAGAGAGAAGGAAAACATTTTCATAATGTATTAATGACTTTGAGGCCACTAAATGTCAGTTGGCTCTCGTCTGTCTACTAACTTGACAACGACTCTTATATCGAAATGCCAAAATGATGGCTGATATATTCACCTAACACCTAAGTAGTATACACATAGTTTTTCGATACAGGTTCTCTTGTCAATCGAATGGAAAAAAACAGTTTAGCCGCTCGCTCCGCTTTATTGTGAGGTGCACACACTAATCCTGCAAATTGCAATTAGGGAATAAAGAACAAATTAAAAATTACTGAACAAAAGGAAAAGAAAGTGTGCTTATTTGTTTGTGGGGTATTGTATATTTGAGAGTGCGAGATCACTATGCCGAATGGAGTACCGTTCATTGTATCTTTGCCGCGATAAAATATACCGGTTATGATTTCTCGTTTTCTTCAAATCTGTAATATTTCTTTGATAGAGTTCAAAGCTACATGATGCACCCTCATTGATGATATCACACGATTGTGAGGTGGAGGAGATGCGTTTCTCAATATGTGATATCATACACTCATAAAAAACTGAATATATTGACAAGTTACAATGCTTTGCCTTTTAGCCCTACAGAGACAATGGTTGAATGGATTTTTTTTCAAACAGAATCATCTTGTGTGTATTTATATCTGACTTTCGATTAAACAATTTCTTCAACTCTCATGACAGCCATCAAGTTTGGATTGGAAAATGGCTGAAGCACTTTCTTTGACAACTTTTCTTAATGGTTGTCTTAAAAATGGTTGTAAATGATCGAAATGGCTCACATTCCCTCTTGATCGGCATCATGATGCTTTCGTTATTTTTGTAATAATCCTTGCAACTTTTTAACTTGTTTGCCGACATGACTGAAGCATATTCAACTCCAAACATTCAAAGGAAAAGGCCAATGAGAATCTCACTAGGGAGTCGTGTCGCATATCTCTAGAAAGTGTTATCCACACGATGTGTGTCTTCAGCAGTTTGTTGTGACTATGTCGTCGTGAGAGGATATTTCAGAGATTTTTTTGTTTAAATGCACTCTACAGCTTGTGTAAACAGAGGGAGCTGTTATTGTGGTGACCATGAAGAAAGTAAATATTTTTAAAGTAACACGCATCGCCGTTTTTGAATTTTTGATTGAGGCCGACGATATCCCTCCAAACGTTTGTCATTGAAGGGAGATCAATTTACGGTATGTATTTACATGAGTGCAGAAGAGTGAGAAAAAAAGCGTTATTAATTGACCAAATATAAACAAAGAGCATGTCAATGAGCCACTGCCGTTCTGCTGAATGCTTGTAATGTTCATTAAAAACGTAAATGATGATGAAGGCTCTACATGTTATTTATTGCCAATTTTCTGGGGCTACGCACATCCTGTGGTTACGTGGTTAAAATAATTGTGTCGACATGCAAGGAAAGATTTAACAGATTTTTACAGAAAAAAAAACATTCAATCTCTTCAATTTTTGTGCTAAATTCTTCGTTTTGCAAGTCTCGTCTGCAATGCCAATGGAATTGTACAAATCGAGAGTGTATATTGAAAAGGATGGCAAATACCAGCAAAAGACTGTGAAGGTTTGTCAATTTGCGTTTCTCTGGAAATAAGTATCCCTCTAAAAGGGTATTACAGTAAAGACGATTGGGATGGTATAAAGACCTCATACCGAGCTTTGAAGTGTTTCCTGTTGTTTCTCGCCCCAAATTCATGAATTTTTCTGTACGAAGCTACTAATGAAAAAACACAATTTGTAAATTCACTGACGCCGTTAATGATCATTCACGACGAGTCAGCACTTGCCTGCAATTATGCGCGACGACGCTTCACATGGAAGACTCTCTCTTTCTTCATTCACTCTCGCCTCTCATTATCATCACGCGTGTGTGTCTACGTGAAACTTAAATTTTCATTTCGCTGTCTACTGCTGCTGGTGATACTGACGAGGTTCCCTTGTGTGTGCTCTCATCTTCGCGACTCCTCCTTTTTACATATTGTTTTTAGCGTTTACACGTATTTACACGATGTTTGGTGATATCTACTCAAGATTGCGAGAATCACCTGGCTCTCGCAAGGTTGCAGTTTGTAAGCTGCCAAAGTGGAAGGTATCGAGTCGTGTTTTGCAGTCGAAACGTTGTAATTAAATGGAAAGAAAAATTTCTAAAAATGAGTCTACCACAAATTCTCCTTTGCTCGTGTGCATAAGCGTTTGCTGAGGGAGCCATGAAAATATGATTTTCCTCAAGTTATATATACACACATTACTATATACCTATGCTGAATAAGTAATTTGAGAATTCCACCTTTTGATTTTGTGGTAGTTTAATTTTTTTTTCAAGAAAAAAAAGGAGGTTGCCACTTGAGTTGATGATGTACACACTGATGTTACTGCTTGGTGAAGCTATTAAAATAGATACTTTATCGTGTGGATATGTGCAACCTTCCCTGAAGTATTGTGATGATGAGAGGAGCTCCTGCCGCGGCTGTTGACCATCAGTGGTGATGATGAGGTTCAAGGGCGAGCGAGTTTCCCCATTTAATTACCAGATTGCTTTGGTTATTTACCCTCTGTTATTGACTCAACCCGCATGAAAACCGTGTACGATTAGTTAGCCACTCCTGAAGAATGCCTTTGTCTGGAGTTCTCCTCCACTTGAATTGAGCCTTCTTGTCATATGAACGAGAGCCACCGCTCAAACACATAACACATCGACATCAAAATGACAACAAAGGGAACCATCCTAATAATAGTGAAATCAAAAGGGAGACACAGCTGAACATCATTATTATTTACCTAAAACAGCTTAAATGACAAAAATACAAGTCAGCTAAATTTCGAGGTGGTAGTGGTGGTGTGATGGGAAGAGGTGGGACGGACAGAATGAAAACTGTAGCAATTGAAGTGGACGAGGGAGCGTTGTTCTTTTGTATGGAAAAAAGCAGCCGTGATTGTATTAGCCTCTCTGTCGTCTTTGCATTATTATGATTATGATTTTTTTTGGACGATGATGACAACTTTTTTCACGCTTCTTCTGATGCAATGTGTTCCGTCGGAATTTTCTTTTAACAGGGATTGCGCTTAACTGAGTACATACGCACGTAACATGCACAGATCTCTGTAAATTCAAGGGGGATGACGTTGACGTGCTCATAAAAAACCGTAGTTTCTCACAATTTTTTGTTGTTGGCATTAGTTTTTGAAGTGGAGATGATGATGATGGATGTTGGTAGTATATCGATGATGCTTTATAGCATTATGGTCTGTTTCCCGTTTTTTACCCTCGTCTTCGGCACAATACAGAATGGTATAGTTGCACACAGCTTCTCCCGTAATTGGCGGATTTCGAGAGCATTTCACTTCTCACCTGAGATAAGGGTTGTTGGACAGGATGAAACTGTACTCGTAAAAAATACAGTATGATATGGTTAGAGAAACAAAACACGTCTGCGCTCACCACCGAGGTACACAAAGATACCCAGTCGGTCATGCAGTTCACAATTATACCTTTCAGCAGAGTGCGAAGCACTCTGTTTTTTTTTCTTTAGACTCTCATTCAGAGTGTGAGCGGAAGGTGAGTAGTGGTGGAAAACTGCATTGTAATGATGATAGTAATGATGACACGGGAAATATTCCCACACATGACCGGAACCAAGCTGGACATTACTTCCTCCTCTTTCCTGTCATGATTCCCTTATCTGCTACCGACCTCTCGGCAATGCTCATATCGCTGAGTTGATGAGAGAATGCGGGACGGCACTCGGATGATGATAAAATATTAGAGGAAGTTAGTATGTAGTGTGTCTCTCCGTGAGGAAGTGTATGGATTACGACGGAATTACAATGCTCTGTAAAAAGAGGAAGAGTTGGAGTTTTTTTCAAAAGTCAAGTTAATCCTAAACTGGATTTTTATTTCAGAGAGAGAGAGTCAATGAATCCACGGCGCCAATTATACTCTCTTTTATGTTGTGTTTCATCACAACGTGATTAGCATAATGGTTGACGTATTATTTCCCGCAATGATCAAACCCTCGCTGCTCACTTCTCGTTACGCACACGTTCATTTCGTGGCCTCAGCAAAAGAGTCGTTAAATAATTGTAGCAAACAACAATGATTTGTTGGTTTCATTGTGACCGATAGATTGACCATTTCGAGGTTGATGTGTGTGCAGGTCTTCAAAATAAAGGATACAAAATCATTTCCACTTGAAATACACGCAGGAGTACGTACACATAATCTAGATTGTTACGAATGCAATGCTAATAAAATTGGATGGACGTTGTGTGACAAGAGCAAATTAAATTGTAACATGATCCATGGGAGTAGACGCTCTCTTTTTGTCATAAATAACTGGATTTTCTAAAGACGTCTCGTAAACACAGGAGTTTTTTTATGTAGCATAATATTATAACATTCTCATGTTTGCACGTCGACGCAAGATGACTCACTTGTCTGAGAGAGTGTCATTTTGTTGAAGATCTCTACTCTTGCATTTCACACACAAAAGCTTAGCACGTAAAATGTTTGTCATTTTTTCCCCTAAGAAACTGGTGAGTATTTTTTGAGATCCCACACTCAAATCTCATTCGAGATTTTCGTAGGATAAAGTGGAAACTCCTTCTTTTCCGCTGACAGAGGGACACGTGTAAAAAGTCAACGAGAACGAGAGGGTGTGTGCGTGCAATACGATTTGAGTGTGGAGAGAGAGAGCACGTATGGAGTTGTTGGGCATGCAGTTTTGACAAATAATAACAATAATCATAATAATCTTACATGAAAACTGTGTATGAAGTCTGCTCACTCGATTATGCAGCTTTGTAAGGTTTTCCCATTCTCTCTCTTCTGCTGGGCGATGTTGGTGGTTCGCATTTTTCTTCCCTTTGGTGGAGACACGAAGAAAATGATCGCTTGCATTGCAAACGAGAAGCAGGTAAACTTTGTTCATCTTGTGAGCGTTATTATGCATATATAATAATAATACGTAGAATATGCATTACCTTTCATTATGCCGCATGTTACATCTTCCTGTAGACGCACAGAGAGTGCGAAATAGTAGACGTGTCTCATTATACCACCTGAGTAAATGTAATAGAAAATGGAGGAGAAAGTGTTTTTTTTCTGAGGCACTCACACACAAACTTCATTTTCGTCGAGGTGCCACAGAGCATTTTTCAGCTTTCCGTATGCTCATGTGCATTTGTGTAATATTCACAAAAGGAGACAACAACAGCAAGGGAGAGTATATGAGTCACGTAAAGTTTGAGAGGCATTTCGTTTCTTGTTCCTTTGGCATTATATTATTCGCCGTGTGTGTTTTGTGAGAATGTCATCGTTTCTTACAGAAATCAGTAGTGCTCTCACTCTGAGACACGTGTCATTTGCTCAGGGGTTTTTTTGATGAAGACTTTGTCTTTTGTGGGAGGCAAATCCGCTTTGCATTTCAGAGAACTCCCCCAAATTTTCTACAAAAACAAAAACGATAGAGGGAATAGCATCAAAATTTGTCGAGAGGAGCTAAAATGAATGCTCCGTCTAATGATGGTGAGACAGGGAAGCGTGGTTATGAACTTGTAACACTTTGTTGCCGATTGCAAAAGACAGCTTACTTTATGGATTATTGTCAAGGTGGATTGTAATGTGGTCTTTCGACATTGTGTAAGGTCTCTTCTTCGAACTCTAATTTCAAACTTGAACACGTCCCAATATAACGCTAGGTGTATTTATTACTCTTGCACATATGTACATCTCAAAATTTGCCAACACGTCAAGCCCTCGAAAAAAAATCCACCACACACATACGGAATCACCCATAATGTTCCTGGCACGATGGTCCATTTGTCTTTCAGCGAGAGAGATCATCACATGAGCGTGTATTCAAAAACGTGTAACACGTTTGGCTTTTACGCGCATAAATCCTCATTGTCTATGTGCTTTGTTGTTGAGCTCCTCTCACTCGCTTCGTGTGGTTTGACAATATCTCGAAGAAAGCTCTTTTTTCCTTTGAAACTTGTTCCCTAGAATTTTGAGGATAGGAGTGGCTACACCTGCCTATTTTTCAAGCCTTCACCCTAAAACCACTCAGATCCACACTTTTTTTCAGGGTATCCCCGTAAACCATGCACATGTATACACACAGATGCAGCAAATTGGTGTTAGGATCAAGCAGTTGTTTTTATTCGGAGGGAAGGCTGTACGGGAAAGAAAGTATGTCATACAAGTCATCACCGACATCGTTTGACGAAATGAGCTGGGTCGTCGAAATTTTGACTTGGGAGAGAGGATAGAAAAAAACTGAGTCATGAAAGCCTGTGTGGTTAAAAACTACTTTTTTTTCTGTTGTGATGATGATGAAGTCCATTAAGTTTTGAATATTAGTTTTCCCTACCTCCCGTCATCCTCCCGTCCTTGCGAATATTTGTCCTGTCTCAACAATTTTTTTGGCGGCAGAACAGAGGTGTGGTGTACACCAGGTTTTTTATTGTAAGCAGTTTACGCAGTGTGTGATCATTTCTTTGTAGATTTCCCGTACATAATTAAAGTTTGAGGAAGAGAAGCTCCTCTCTCAGAGTTTTTTTTTGCAATCTTTTCTGGTATAGCTGGTGGATCAACAGAGTATTCCGTATACTTTTTTGAGTAATCATTTTAAGTAATGATGATGAGAATCAGTTAAGTCAACAACACAGCAGAAGTAGAAATGATGATAAAAAAAGGCTGAACGGGTTTTTCTCAGTGTTTGCGTTTTTTTGCATTTCTCTCTTTGAACACATTGGCATCATATGCAATGTACCCTTTTGAGAATTTCTTTGTGTAATAATGCAGTTTTCTGCATTGCGTTCTCAAAGTAGCGTTAGCTGCATCACACGACTGAAAAAGGAGGTGGCTCACTCTACTTAAGCTCGCGAGCGTGTACACGTAGGTAACATGATGTAGTTATATTGCCATTATTACGCGACCATCATAATGCAAGTGGCTTTCAAAGGGTTTCTGCGAGAAGTACTCGCAGTCTGTGGGAAAGGAGTAAATGACTAGCTCAAAAATATGTGCCCCTCCAATCGGGATTATAGGCGTGATTCACTTTATGATATGGTGGATTATGTATTGACGATGATGGTTTCACTGAATTAGATGACTATCCCGCGACTCAGCCGCCCCCTTTTTTGCGAAAGTACCTTCACCGACTGAAAATTTAGACTGTTTTATTATGCAGCTTAAGAGGTAGAGCTCTAGCTCTCCGGAATTTTAAATGTGATTTACACCACTGGGAACGACGAGTGTTCTCCTTGATGAAGGTGTTGGTTGCGTGCATGATCCTCGAAACTACTGCAACGCAATGTGTGTGCTTGTCATAAGGTTTTTAAAAGCAGACATAAGGAAATCCTTTCTTTGTCTAGTTTCTCCTCTTCGCTAACACAATGCAATAAGAGATTTTATGTAAGGGAAACCGTTTTCGTCAGACTTCTTCAATATCCACCGCACACAGCTGAGTAGTCGAAGTTTAATGTGTGTTTTAGCTGTGAAAAAAACTTCTCTCTTCTATGAATGCCTTGAGTGTGTGGATTCTTTCGAAAACTGGTCAAGCAGTAGGATTTATGGCCAACAAACCTAGAGAAATAGTCATTTTATTGCAGCTTTCAAGCGAGACTTTTACGCGAGTACTCGCTTCTCATTTAACAGTGAGCGGTGAGTGAGCCGCTTCTTACTCAAGATTCTCAGTTGATCTTGTCTCTCTTTTATCGTCAGAGCTTACGGACATTCGCGTAGTGTGCGCATTTGCAAGTTTCATTAGTACATAAATATTTACCCTATTGTCTCCCTGTCTAATTGTTGTTTCACAGAGGAACACATACATATGTATGAGTCTTGAAATTTTGTCTGGATGAAGGACCATGTGTCATATTTTAGAGGGAGAGAGCCTTGTCAAAAATGACTCTTTCACATGCAGACATGTTTACAACAGTTTGGTCTACACAGACAAACGTAGTTGTTACACAAATTTTTGCTAGTCGGATCCTTGACGACTCCCTCAGCTCTCGTCCCGATGAGTTAATGATTGATCTAGCCTCTATGACAGTTGTGTATACTTGCCCGAAATTTGTTTTTCTTTTGCTCTAGACATGGTCCTAGTTAGACAATAGCCATGAACATGATACTGGTGCGCTGCGTTGGGAGTTTAATGAAATCTAATAGCCGGAGAGAGGAATTTATTTTCACAACTCTAATAGCTTGTCGTGTACTAGCACTAGTTGCTACATTATGCGCACTAGAACCCATTCATTACACCGGCTTTTTGGCACGCATTATTACACTCCATTTGAGAAACCACTGACCTTCCTTTAAGTACTGAGCCGATGTTTCAGCCGAGAAATATGTTTACACTCACGGTTCCTGTTGAAATCTACTCTGCAGTTATGCAATCCTCCTTTCATTGCAATTTCTCTCACACAATATTTCTTTCAAAAACTCATTATTTCAAAAAGTAATAAACACCTCTGAACTCTCTCGCAATTTTCATTGAAGGTTGAATTGAAAAAAAAACTGTAAAAGAGAAAAAAGCACGACTGCATTATTGTTGCACATAAAAAAGAGTCTTTAATTTGGATACGCTAGGGTTTTAGGAGAGATGTGTGAGGCTAGCACCTATAGGTGTCCTACTTAAATTTGTTTGAGACTATATGTTTATAATAATATTTCTCCCTTGTCCTTGGTCCACTGCAGCACCATTACTTATGTATTCGACGGAACAAATTTTTGCAAAAATTTCAGCTCACACGAGACACCCAATTGCTGAAATCCTCAAGGGTTCACACACAGCATGCTTTTTCTCTCTTGTCTGACTTGCATCACAAGTGAAGTGACTCTGTTTCGACAAGAGCATGTAGAACTCTCTGTAGTTTGCAACTTGTTTTCACTTGACTGCCTCCGTTTTTACTATTAGTAGGACACGAGACAAGGAAGCTGTCGACACTACGAGGAATATGTAGAAGAAAAAATTGTACCAAAAAGGCTTGCTACAAATTTTTTGACATTTCGCAGTTTGCTTGGAAATTGAAAGTGAGGAACAATCGTGGCATTCATAAATAATACAAGCGTTACACATATTGTGAGCGAGTAGCAAACTTTTATTGTAACAGCGAAATAGAAAAACTTACCTTCATATTTGAAGTCTCTTACATGATTCATTTTTTAGGAAGTGTTCTCTCTCTCTCTCTCTTGCTCCTCATTTGTACTTATCTCTGTAGCCAAATCCTGCCACTCATCGTGAGATGAAGTTGGATTACAGTCAAGGAAAAATGCGAGAGCACTTTTGATGTTGTGCACAGTGATTTGGCAGTATTACTATTATTCTTCTCATTTTCCATTGATTTTCATTACGATAAAAAGGAGTCTTAATTGTAATACGTGGTTTGGAGTATCAATGAAGAACAGGAGATTTTTTTGTTTTGTTCTGACGTGTGCCTTACTAGCATCCCTTCAATTGTTACCTTAAGGTACACCATATTATTGGAGGATGAATGGGATTTATTTTGACAAAGCTTTGTAATTAATGACCAAGACATACGGCTTCCAAAATGTACTCTATTATTTGATTTTTACACACTACGCACATAATATCACCGTCTTTTGATATTTTTTAATTATTCTCCGTTTCTCCCTCACTGTCATCATCCCATCACCGTCAAACCGTCATCATTGCCTCTCTATTGTCAGTTACTAATGTTGATGTGATGATAGGGTGAAGAGATGTTTGCAGCAATATCCTAGAGAAGACTTTTCATACATTAGTCCATCTCTTTTGGCGAATACTCAGATGCACGACGACAGTTTGTTTAGTTCTTTCTACAACATTAACTGGTGGGCTTTTTCAGCTTTTGTTTATCACATGCAAAAAGTTAAATGACCTTGTTTTCAGTCTGCTTTCCTCTCCTTTGTGGTTCTCCATAAAAAACTGTGTGTAGGAAGAATGTGAACATGACAGTGAATAGTGGAATGCGATACATATCCGTGCTCTCCGTTGCTTCTTTTGTGTGCACATTATATGTATAAAACATTCCTATATCTGATCTTGTAACATTTTTTTGTTTGCTTCGAGAGCGAGAGAGAAAAAAAACTCGGACTAGTTAGTAGTAAACGGAGCTACAGGGGTATAGTGACGTGTGATTTTTTTCGTTAGTTTCTATACGAATCCATATATTATAATTTGCTTGTTTTTTATTTGAAATGGTTATCGAACAAAGTCAGAAAGAGCGATGGAGAGGATGATACTGACAGAGAAAAGCATACATTTTATGAGTGTGTATATATTTATAAGAATATAGGTATATTCACAGTTAAACTCAGAGGAAAAGGTTTATTTCAAAATTTAATACCGGTTCTTACCGCTACAGCACACAGCATCATATAGGCACAGAGAGGGCTAGGGCATTTCACTCTGATACTTTCGAGAGATTGTATGTGCACATCGCTTAATCGTGAAGTTCCCTAATCATTTATCACAGACAATATAATCAAGAGCCTGAAGATGGCAATGTTTGATTAATAGCCTCAAGGGTATTATGAAACGCAACGCTGCAAACACTTGCCAATTCCAATGCACTTCATCTTTCGTGTGATGTGGTTGACGTGAGCTTTTCCAATCCTTGCAGTTTGTTCAAAACAACTTTTCTCTCCAACGAAAATCAGGACGGGGAGATGGATGCGTGAGTTGGACATGAGAAAAGGTAGTTTTCAATGGAAAAATGTAAAATTGTATATTGCTTTCATTAAAAAACCTTCTCTCTCTCTCTCTAACACGTAAAATTGTGTGCTCATCATCTGTCTATGAATCTGGATCGACGCTCGTTATGGTAGTGCTGAACCACTAGATCACAATGCCAGGTGATAAGCCGTAATTAACATGTCGTCTCATACACTTAACACCAAAAGCAATACATAGCATCTCATTTTTGAAGCGTACCCCATGATCTCCGTCGATTCTTAAGCATGTCTTTTTGTAAAGAAGCGAAAAGTGCAGTAACACAGAGGAGGAGCAGGGAGGAAGAATTTCTCCTTTTTTTGGAACATCATGAAAAAAGTTGGTTGGCCGAGGTGTATGATCTAATCATTTCTGGTTTTATTACATTTTATGGCTGTCTAAAAACGATTCACAAGTCCATACTACACTTGCTAATTGATTCGGCGAGGGAAGAGGCGGATACAAGGATTGTCTTTTCGTGAGAATTTTGTGAAATTCAAGTTTTGAATTAGGCTCTGTGATCCTTAACAAAGGGTTTTAGGCAATGTAACCGGTGACAGTTCTCCAAATTGTGGAGACAAGCTAGAAGCAGATTACTCTCAAAGTGCATCTTTCACTTATCATTACTTGATTATTAGTCAAGGATTCTTGTGGTGTCAACATTTAGGGATGATGAAACGATAACCCTGTAATCCCTGATTGGAGGCAAACTATGACTAGTGTATCTGTGTCGTGTTGTGAGACTCGAATTTGACACGGCACCACACTCACGCACCATAATCCACCATATTTGTCAACATTTTAAGGGGATGCCCACAAATCTTCCCCTCGCTAATGTTGTTCGTATACCAAATTGATGAACTTCGAATAAGGATAATGTAATGTGACGTGCTACTTTACAAAGGTATCATCACCATTCTACATTCATCTACATTCACTCAACGTTTTCTAAGCTTAGTCTCTCTCTCTTTTTAAAACATGTAGGCAAACACATGTTTTTGCCATCCGTGCAACGACGTTGTAGCGCAGTACTGTTTTTTCTGATATAAATGACACGCAGCATGAACAGTCTATACCTGTGCCAGGTATGTATTGCTTGAGGTTAATCTACATCAACCCAAGAAGTCTATTTCCCTTCCCTCACACCCTCGTATCGTCTGGCATATTGGTTCATGCATTTTTTAGTCTTTTGCAGTCACTCCCTGAGACGCTGAGCTAATGTTGTGCGCAGACCAGCAATGGTTTTTTATGTAAGAGGGGGTACAAGAGGTGTAATGCACAGGGTTGAACTGATTGTGAGAGAAGCAAGCAGAAGCACCGTTATGCAACACAATTTATATGTACATTCCCTACTCCTACAGAAAAAAAAACGCTGTCTTACATCCACGTACCTTTTTTATACCTCATCAACATGATCTACTCCTCTTGAACAAATCCGTTTGTTCCTTTTTTCAAACAAATACTCTCTGGTCGAGTGTTGAGCATGTTTTTGGAGTCGAGGCCAATAAAGGGAGCGAAATGGACTGAGCAATGTCGTCGTTATGTGTTTATCATCAAAGCGCTCGTTGAGAACTTGAGGACAATGAGAAAATGATGTGGCGGTGGTGACTCGAAATTAGGTTTTTTTTCTTCAGTTCCAATAATATCAGATAATCGAAGAGAATGGGTGGTGGTGGTGGTCGAGTCCAATGATTGTGGTGAGGTGATGCATACAAAGTATTTTTTTAAAATTTGCTCAATAACCTTTTCAAACGTATGTGAAGTGGTAGAGTTTTAACAAAATATGATTAAAGAAGGACTTACTCTCATAACGGTTGAGTAGAGGTGGAATTTTATAGACAAAATGTTGAGGGAGAAAAAAAAGTTTCCACACATGCGAACATATTGAATGTGCCATCTGTTTGTGAATGTGTTTGGAGATGATCACGATGATGTGCTTTATTGCATTTTTACAAGACCCACACTCATTATCATTTTGCATACCTGTCCATTCTCGCAGAAGAGGTTGTAAACTCGCATCATCGATGATGATGATGGTAGAACTTGTTTGAAATTGCGAGTTTAAAAACGCTCTGTTCACACATACACACTCTGTCTTCCTGCACTCTGTCGTTTCGGTAGCAAAAAAAGTGACGTCTCCTAAACGGAATTGGAGGTTTTTAAAATTTTATTATTATTGCGGAAAAGATGGGAGATTTGTTTCTGTTTTTATACCTTCCCAAATCTCTTTTTACTTCTCAACCCGCCCATTATTCTCATCATCAGTTTTCATGAAGTCAAGACTCGTCAATTTTGATGTTGTATGTACGCAATACTTTAAACGGCGTTGATGACGAGGTGTTCATTTTGGTTACATATGTTGCCATGACAAATCCGTACTTCTTCGGTGAATCCGCAATGTATACAATCATGCCTACGTACACAAGCCATTACGATGCATCCCAGTATTTTTAAGAGTATGAGGTACGTGTGTGTGGCAAGCCGTAGTAAATAGCGAGTTGATGATTGCAATCTGAAAGATTGTCGTGCTGACAATCTTCTTAATGTGGACGACGACGAGCATCTAATTTTGCCTATAATGCATCTCGAGAAAGAACTATGGTTTTAAAGGTAAACGAGCAAGAGCATTTTGATTCTTGTCAAATATCATCATCATCTTCCATTTTGGACAGAGCTTGTGCAGCACTGCAATCGTGTCGTTTTCACAGAGTATTCAATTCTGAAGGATTTTCTATTTAAATAAGAATTCGTTTTCATTCTTTACAAGTCCCTTGCACGGATTTATGTGATCTTGGTGAATTTTTTTTGAATAGAAGACTAGTATAATATGGAATAATGCACTCTGAAATGACCTGATGTGAAAAATAGCGATGAGTGTGTGATTGTCGTCGTTCTTTTCGAAATGGCACACTAGATTATCAAATCAGCAACGTTCAACCCCAACACTGATTTGTCTCCCTACATGATTTCATTCTATTTGATTCGTTTTCATAGAAATTTCCACTTTCAAAGGATATCGCTCTCACGGTGTTTAATCAGTAACCTTGTACAGAGAGATGTGTGTGTGGAAAGAATGTGAGTCTTTCACAATTCTCGAAGAATCATGACACACAAGTTACACAATATCAGCGTTTTATTTCTTTTCAATAAAATATCTCTGTGACTACCACCACCACAATAGTAGAGTGTGGCATATGGCATGGCACGTAAGAAAATGAGTGTGGTCTTGATGAATCAAGAAGGAACGATCATTTTATATGTGATCACACACAGAATCCCACTGATGGGATTATGTGTGTGCTCTGGTCTCTCCTCAAAGTGATGTACTAGTTTTTCGACACACTAATCAAATCCCCAAGACGACTGTAGACGTTTTAAAAGTACTCGCTTTCAAGTAGGGCATCAATGCTATTTTCATATTGACTGTAAAGCCGTAAAAAAGCCCCGTTCACCGTCACAAAAGTCAAGTTTTTTTTCATTCGTAATGACTCTCTGTGTGGATACAAGAAGGCGGTGATCAAACGACGATGTGTATCTGTAGTCTCTTTCTATTTTCTGGTTAAACAGCAATGAAACTTCAAAATTTCATTAGATCGCTTTTAGTCGTCTTCACGACTCAAATTTATGACATGAAGAGCGCGGACGTTTCGTCTTCATTAGTGTGATAGTGGAAAAATGTCCCTGAAACAAAAAAAATCAATAAAAATTGGAAAAGGGTTTGTCTTCACTTGGTAACGGATTTCACACGCAATCCTAAAATATCAAAGGAACACACAACACACCATGCTATTTACATGTGCGACAAAGGTTCAAAAAACTGTTTTTTTTCTCTGTGAACGCTGCAGTAAATGCAGTAATTCGCCCTAAGGCTACAGCGTGAGGTGCAAGTTGACTGAGTCTGAGTTGCGCCAAAAAAAGCGCAGAAGGAATTGTATGGAACATTTTGTTTTGGTTGACAGTTCGTTTTCCTTGCTCGTTTATTGTGTACGTCGGTGACAATCGTACTTGAGGAAAATAATTGAAGCAATTTCTTCTCCTCTGACTTTACTCGCAAATGTAATACTTCGAGACAGTGAAACCAGCAATTAAGGCTAGCAGCCGGCGGAACATGCAATAATTATTAGAATGGCGAAGTTGCACACTACTCAAGCTTCCATACATATCGTTGGGGTAATACTGCCATTATTACCGCACGAGTACATGGCCAGCGTTCAGACTCGTTATTAGTGGAAACAACGGAGACCTAGTTTTCTACGCAAAAAGCGGAGATTTTTTTTTTCATTTTGCGAAGAGAGAGAGAAAAAAAAGAAAGAAAAAGGAGAACAACTTCATTTATAACCATTTACCTAATGCATATTATGTACATATTATTTGCAACACAATTTGAGCACATGTTTCCCTACAAAGTATGAGAATGACGTGCCAGTTACACATTCCGTATTATCTGTAGCATTTCCATTTGGAACAGTGGTTGCTCTCCTGATGCAATTTATTTTTACTCATAGAAAACGGCAAACTTACGCGTACACTCACCGCGTCAACGTGTCTCCTTTTACCGCAAGTCGGACAAAACAATCACACACACACGCAAATACATACATTACATGCTGCGGAACGCTTACAAAGCATATGTAAGGCATGAGAGTATTCAAAATTGTTACAATTAACTAGTCTTCCTTCTCTCTTTTTTGCTGTAAAATCTCACATTAAAGTTGGGCTCACCGAGTCCACATGCCCAAAGTATGAAGACGAGCACAATGATGACATGGCAACACCACGAGAAAACTATCCGACTTGGTTCTAATATTTTGCACTTTTACTGGCACGACACCATATCCTCTCTGATCCTCATCACTCTGTCGTAAACACATACATGCGTGAGCGAGTGTGTGTATCGGTCTGGTTTCTCTACCTAATCGTCGTCATGCCAGTGCGGAAGCTTTTCTCGTTTTTTCCTTCATATATTCTCTCAGAGATAAAATAACCTATTCGTGGCAGTCATTTCCACTTCCTCTTGTGACAATAGGCTTCCGCATAAATCTCCGTGACTTGGAGCCAACCTAGAGAGAGAAAAAACGGCTAAAAACCATACTTCTTTTTGGCCACACAAACCCTGCTCCACATGATGAGAATGATGATGGTCTTTTTTGTGAACACGGAACGGCAAAGTGAAAAATGTACTATTGCACGCCAGTCTCAACTGCACAGATTATTGTGTGAAACTGCAAGTAATCCACTATCGACACTTGTATGTAAATGACGAAAACATTTTACGCACGTACATAATGCAGCGGAATACCCGAGTACCTATGTGCATCGGCATGTGTCGTCATGTGTTTTGTGAGACAAGGATTTTCAATGCCTTGTGGTATGAAAGAAATTATTTGTCATTGGGCTTGGGCCCGCAGTTTCGAAACGTACACAAGGAAAATGGCAACAATGGGAACTGCCATCAATTTTAAAGTACCGGATGACAGTTCAAACAAAGAACAGTTAAAATCACCTCCCAAAAAATTCTCGTCACTCGCACCGTTTTCTCCTCGTACACTGTATTTTGATTTGATGCCTCGTTTCACTAAAAAGAAACCAGGATGTTGAGAGAACGGATAGGATGGAAAACATCACACACAACTTCAACGTTTTCAATTACCCGTGTCTCTCCACAAGGAAACAACATCGTTACAAAAATGTGTTCAAGAGCAATTTCGTCAAGTGGAGGACTTCACTGCATTGATGCCTATGTGTGTGATCTTTTGGCAACACGATTTAAAATCCGACACATACATGAATGAATGATTCATAATGTCTTCGAAGAAGGACTGTCACACAAAGCAACATGACTTTAGACCCGGAGACGATATCGATATGCAGCATTTCGACATAAACTCAGCTTTGAGTAACTCACGAGATCATCATTTAAAATGAGACAGTTGTAAAATGGTGTGAGTAGTCAGGGTTGCAAATGATATTTCTGGTGAGCAAACTTCTACTTATTTAGAAGTTGATGACGATGAGTTTGTGCAGTATAATGATCCGTGTTTGTGTGTGTGGTACCACTTTTTAAAGAGAACAGTGACACGGGTGGCAAGTGTCACTCACCAATAGTCATCCCTGATTCATTGAGGTGCATTAGGAATGACTGTTTGTATTGAGGATCATCATCGTGTTGGCACGTTGTAATTGCGGAATTTATGTGTGTAGCTAGCATCTCATTAATCTCAAATGCAAACACAACACATCCTTTTCAAAGAAATGGTTGAATGGAAAGCGGCGGCGGTGGTTGTTGTGTTTGTAATTTTAGTATTTTTCCTCCCTACGACAATGACATTTCGATCATCGTCCCACACACACACAACAGGAGAGTAATGTTGTTGTGATGATGAGCAAGAAATTACCGTGTAGAGAGTGGAACTAACTGTATAAACTTTCTTTATTGAGGGATTATTGCCTGTGATGACAACCCCCTTTAATATTTTATTATACTTCAATGGATATTGCGCTCAGAGCGTTTATAAACTTTGAAAGAATTGCACTAACAGTATAGTGTGTGCGCACATTATACCTTTGTCGTTTAGAGGATCAGTGACAGAATTCGTTAGTCAATGTGTCGCGCCAGCTTATAAACGGTACATTCGTATTGTACAGCGAACTTTTGCCGATAGGAAAAAAAAACCGACCGCGATACAACCATTTTAGCGAATGTATAACAACATAATGTACACACCATCAACTTTCCATCCCGGTGTGTGTATACACACAAAAGAGAGAAAAGATCTCGAAAATAATTTTTTACTACCTAATCATTACACTTGCATATTATCCTACTATAAACACTAGCACATTTTTTTCAAGTGGCGAAAGTGACTGAAAGGACTTGTATCTCTTAAGAGTCAGTCAAAGTCAATTCTTTGAGCATGAACAATTTAGATGGCAATTGAAAGAGCGCAAATAAGCTTCTCTCTGACGAGAAGCATGTCTTCTTCTGCATGTTGCACTTTCAGAACTGAAAAGAGGAATAGAGAAATTTGGCTAATTTAATGAGGTGATCAACTACATCTCCCTTAAATGCAAATGAGCATTGTAATGCACTGATTAAGCTCATGTATTGTACTGCTCACCATCGTGCGTGCACACTATTACTGTGTATTTTCTCTTAAATGTCGTCCAATTCTCAAACCCTGCTTTTCATATTATTGATTGCTTCAACAAACTACATGATCTCTGTATAATAATGTGGATCGATCAACTGGTTTCTTCGCAATGTCAATGTTGGCAATATTTTTTCTCTTACATGACCAACAGAAGAGAAAAGAGGAGCCTATAAATTTGTACACGCACAAACAGAGAATGTGCACACTCAACTCTCTTTAAACGGTTGATGGACTCGTAAAAAAAAGTTTTTAAACGCCAGATGCTTCAGCTGCTGCCATCAGGGACGCGTTCTAAACTTGTAGTAGGCTCTCTCGATAAAATGTTGAAAAGGTCAATGAGACAAGGTACGGCTTGTGTTTACACTGATAACCGAACACACTCATATTATGTATAGAGAATATCATCTCATCGTTTTCTGGCGCAACTCAATGATTACTTTACCGTATGCGTGATTGCTTAGTTATGCATTGTTGTAATGGAGACGGGAGCGATGAGGAACTAAAAATTACGAGTTGCTGTCTCTCCAAGCCTTGCTCATGACCCAACGCAATTGGAAAAGTAGAGTAAAAGGCTTAATCGTCTGTTTGTGTGTGTCCATGGCTCTCAAAATGGTATATGGACTTTGATGGCAATGAGTGGGGTAAAGTCTGTGAAATATTGAGTGTCTCAAGTAAATGTCCATGAAAAAATCTTAGCTTGTCTAGCTTTATCATTGTAAATGTCTTTTCAATGTCCCCCCTTCTCTCGTTGTCGTGAATTTTTGTTCGTCGTCGTCTTCATTGGGCCGTGTGTCTTCTAAAACTCCTTCCGTGCCGATGAGACTATTTAGTGAGCGTGTTTCATGTTTAGCACATCTGGCTTCATACATTACGCTGACAGTTGAGCCTGGCACTTGAGAAATACGACCTTTGTTAAGGATACAAAAGTTATTTTCGGCGTTCCACACACAGAGAGATGGAAAAGTTTTGGCATGGATATTTATGGGAAACGAGGGTCGGTCGGCGGCTTGGTTGTTTCACATTCACAAAGTAGATGTAACACAGAGGCTCATATTTTGATGGCATGGATGCTCAGAAGCCGTTGTCACTTCAAATGCTCGTGTCCATTAGAGAAGATTTTAGCCCTCCCGAAACGTCACCTCTATCACGTCTTCTACGGCAGTCCTGGTTCACAGCGACTGGTGAGTGTTGGAGAGGCGAAAAATGTAAAATTAGATTTTGATGTGTTCTAAATGTCATAATCTAATTCACGGGCGTCTATACTCGAAGCCGATAACGTATGCATTTTTTCTGCAGTTTGCAAGCGCAGGTAACGTGTGTGCAGAGATTTCAGAGGAGCAAATCAAACCAGGATTGGATTGAATGGTGTGCCATATGTTGTTGTGAAAGTTTGAGAATGACACTGCAGCAATAATCTTATAATGCACATCCTCATCTTAACTTGAGCTCCATAAACCGTGTAACTTGCTTCCTTCCTTCCCTCCCAAATTTTCGTATGAGCTACTGAACTCTCTCGATTTTTTTAGAGTGACGCTGCTGATGTATATATTTTCTCTGCATGGTGCAAGCATGGATCCTGTTGCCAAAAAAAGTTTCATCTGTCTGCATGGTATTATTTAAAGAATTCAAAATGTGATTGCACGGAAAGGACAAAGATCTTTTGGGGAAAATATAGTAGCACTCTTTAGAAAAAATGGTGCTTGACAAAGTTGCACTTTAGATATATAAATCCCAATATCTCATAGCATCTGTGTTCATGTATTATTTATACAGAAGAGCGACGAACTGGCTGAACGAACGGAAATTTAAAGTGGCTCATATCTATGCATTTTTGGGGGGAAAGGGAGGAGAAGAAATTTGACTATTTTTGCACAACAGTGTGAGCTCGTTCACACAAGTCAGATGCACACGAAGCGCTAACACAACGTGTACAGCGTACATATGCAAATGTGTAATCAACTGGAACGAGAAAGACGTCGAAAAATGATGATGACTTACATATTAGTAGACCTTGAAATTTTCAAGTCGCAACGAGGTCAACAGTGAAGCGCTCTGCACAGTTATGCTTGATTTGCTGTGAACTCTTTTCCACTTAAAACACTTGCCTTCAGTCGTCTCTCAATTTTTTAATTGTTTCCCTTTTGATGCTGCGGGGTTTGGAGACACACTTTTGTAAATTTTATGATCACTTTTTGCCACTTGGTTAAAGGAACTTTTTCATATTACGCTTGCTAATATGTTGATTCTTCTTGGATGACTTGAATAGTCAGCTCAGAGTGCGTGCAAAAAAATCTCAGCGAGTTTCTCTTTTTTTCTGAGGTTTGCACAAGGAATTTATGAGACTAATGAAGAAATTCTTGGATTTACAGGTGATTGACTTTGGCTCCAGTTGCTATGAGAACCAGAGGGTGTACACGTACATCCAGTCACGATTTTATCGGGCCCCCGAAGTCATTCTTGGAGCCAAGTATGGGCTACCCATTGATATGTGGAGGTAAGACATTTCCTGAGTTTACTACTCCAACTCGACATTTATTCCGTCATTGGCGTAAACTTTTTCTCTCCGGCAAAACTTTAACTCATCATTATGTAATTACTTTGTTTATTTTAGCCTTGGCTGCATCCTCGCGGAACTATTCACAGGCTACCCATTACTTCCAGGTTGGTGCTCCCATTTCATTCGTTAATTTTGGATGATATAATAATAAGCGTGTTGAGAAGGAAACATTTTAGCACGAGATGCATTATACTCATGATTTTCTTGCGTAATTTGCCAAAACAGGTGAAGATGAGGCGGACCAATTGGCATGCATGATTGAATTGTTGGGGATGCCTCCTCCGAAACTGCTAGAAGTATCCAGACGAGCCAAAAATTTTATAAGGTAAGTATGCTTATCAAATACTCGTATGCAGGAGATATGAGGTTGTTTATGCAACCATGCAAAAAACGACTCACTTTTAACTTCAAGCATTTACTAGCGCATGAGTAACCCGGTTTTATCTCTTCTTCATAACAGTTCCAAGGGTTATCCCCGTTATTGTGAAGCACAATCTTTGGCGGATGGAACCACCATTCTAACTGGGGGTCGCTCTCGACGGGGAAAGCTCAGAGGACCTCCTGGATCTCGTGATCTACAGGTATGACTGAAGTTCTCATTTGGCGTACGTAAACAGTGGAAAGTTTCTAGAGTTTGCATCTGGAGACTTTCACTCATATTTTATACTCCTCAGCCCTCAGATGAGATGAGTGAAGGTTTACGTAAGCAATTTTTGTTCATTCCTCTGTTTGTATGTTTATCTTCTCGTGTAGACTGCACTGAAAGGCTGTGAGGACCCACTGTTTGTGGATTTCATTCGTCGGTGCTTAGAATGGGACCCGAACACTCGCCTTAATCCATCTGCAGCTCTCCGACATCCCTGGCTGAGACGAAGACTTCCACGAACCCCTGCTGATAAGGTAAATGCCTATTTTACTTACCATCACCATCGCACATGAAAGTAGAAACGTCGCGTTTCAATAGGCCGCCGGCCGGTCCCAGCAATCTAAGTACAATCGATCATTCATTTCCGCCGATGAAAAGGCCATAAAGTGATAATATCTTGGAGACAATAAAAAATCAATAGCAACCAATGCACACCACCTCATTACATGCATACAACAACAGTGGGAGCAAGGTGGTGTTATTTTTTGTCCATGAAGAAAAGAGAGTACCACCGTGTGCATTTCCAATTGACCCAAAAATTTCAAAATACAAAGGTTGCACACATACACACCGGATTTTCTTGGTACTTGGTGAAATCCCCAAACAAATCCGGCAGTCAAACAAAACTCTGGATGCATATCTCGTTTTCTCCTGTGGTAACGAGTTCTTCACGATTAATGTCCACAAATTATTGAATTTTGATCTTATCGTGACGATCATCATCCTTTTATTCTGTGACTCCCCTCGTCTCTATATCAAGACGCTGCTGAGCATTTCAGCCGTTGGACAGGCATGAATTGATGATGACTTTTTTCGCAGATGTTACTTTCCCATGACGGGCTCAGAGTATATGGAGGGGACTCGTGTTTTTTGGCGACATTTTCATAGCATGAAATAAAATGATTATCATAATACGTCCGCTCTACTCCACGACGACGTTGCATGTAAAGCGAGTAATACCTCAGAATTTTTCCTCTATAAGGGACGTCACGCCACGAACCGTGGTTCCACTTGCATGGAGTGTCGCCCTTCAGAGTTCCTCCTCAAATGCAGTTGTGTGAATATTACTATGATGACATGGTAATGTCGTCGACGGTTCTTTTTATTCTCGCATATACACCGAGCTTCAATCTAATCCTTTCCTCAACTCACCAGTGACATTTTTATTCAATTCGCACATACAATTCCCTTCTCGTTAAAACGACGTTTTGGGAATTCCGCTTCAATTTCGACTTGTCCGTCAGTCAACTACACAAACACGTATTCGATTACAGAGACGCGTTTGAGCTTGTTGAGATTCCAGGAAACAGGATTTGCCAACTTTTGAGCCTTGGCATACATACACTACTACATCATCCAACAGGGACGCGTGTTCAACTTTCTCTGTCAGATTGACGGCCAATTCAGGGAAATACTAGATCGTTCTTTCGTCACGTTTGTTCGCTCATCATAATTTTTAGTCGGCAATAATGTTTTTTTTGCGAAAGCAGCATTCGCCTCTGAATGTGCTAATTCGAGCACAGGTTCCCTGTAGAATATGAGAGAACCGGAGAAATTCTCGGGACAATTTTACCAACTTGCTTTGCATGCCTTTTCCCTAGATTTACTTCCAAGAAGAGCAAGTCCCAACAGTGAGAGTTTTGAGTGAAGGGAAAAGTGAGGCCTTTCAAGTTGTATTCCAACTGCGATTACTCCCACAAATAAGCAACCTTCTAAATACCACACCATCGATTAATACATGAGCCAACCATCTGTCCACGAAATATAAATGGAGGTGCTCTACGGAGGAGAAAATCAAATAATCGTTACCATTTATAGCAATTATTCTCCGATGGGTTTCTTCCCACACGAAGTAGGCCTGTTGGCATTGCTGGAAAGTAAATTTCGGTTTTTGGCAATGAAAGATTGTGTGTACCCTTGAATTTCTTGGGCTCAAAGTAATTCGAGCATTCCTTTTATTTCCCGACCGACAAACGAAGGTATATTTTGGAGCACTCTCGGGTTTACACTCTCGGCAAATTACGACCATTCAAATCAGCATCCTCAGAGATTTCCAATGACAACAAAGAAACTTCACCGACATGCTTAGGTGGCCTTGCTCTAGAAAGCCTGGAAGAAAGCTACCGCATTCTCTACACTTTTTAGATCCGGAGAGAGAGAATGTAAAATTGCACACTTGTTTCGCAACGATGCGCGTTCCCTTGCTCAAGCATCTGTATATAATCGACGCCCTAATGGGGTAGAC
Source organism: Alloscopus bannaensis (assembly GCA_027743745.1). Classification (NCBI taxonomy): domain Eukaryota; kingdom Metazoa; phylum Arthropoda; class Collembola; order Entomobryomorpha; family Entomobryidae; genus Alloscopus; species Alloscopus bannaensis. The sequence continues at coordinate 32,305 of JAHZMW010000590.1, read as the reverse complement.
AAAGGGAGAAACGTGTAGAAAAAAAGGAAAATAAGTTGTGAGTGAAAATGTGTTGTTTTTCGATTTGATGTTGTACTTTAACCAAATCACTAGACGCTCGTTTCCGAACAGGAACTATGAATGTGCCGACTTTTCGCAACGGTCGCCATTTCGGGCAGTTTTTATTCGAAGAAATTCGTGAGTGTAATAATTTTTGTGAGCCAGCACCGCCACTATGTAGCACACCAAGTAATATACGCATAGTTGCGTATGTTCGTATATGTTTCACGGAGTAGTGTTATTATCGCTTGTTTTTCGTAGGCTGCTTATTTTTTGTTGTGATTCGCCATTTTCTTGAGGTTTACGGCTGTTGCCTTCAATTTCCTGTGAAGTCACCACTTGAAACAGAGTTTTCTTAGGAGTATGCCTATATTATACGTACTACGCGTCCTAAACGGAGTGAGGAACTCGCACTTGCTTTCTACAAGTTCCATAATATTTATCTGTTAACTGCGCACACACAATTACGAATTTTGGGGAAGAGATTTGCGATGCGGTTGAACGAAGAGGGATACTTCTCGTACAGATAATTTCCGGGATATTTATGCCTTTTCACTAAATTTCCTCAAAATTCCTCCTCATGAACTGAAGTGGCTTTCCAACTACTTTCAGCTGATTAAGTCCCCGAAGATACCCTGGTTGTTTCTGGCAACGTTATTGAAAGCATGCAAAAGCCTTTTTCCCCCTGTCTGTCGGTATTGTCGTTTCCAGACCAAGGAAGATTTTAATTCTGAGAGGGGATGACGAAGGGAAAGTTGTTCTGGATGAAGTGCTATCGTAAACAATTGGATTGGGTTAGCCAACGTAAGCACATAGCGCTTTGCTTTCACCAACCAATCCGTGTGGAGAAAATGCAGTGTGGGGTCATGCCCCTTCAAGGATTCTCTTTTTCTATTCAACTCCCTTTTCTTTTAAACTCGACGAGTGGCAAGTCTTTCATTACTCATGAAGTGGTTCACTTGTGATCTTTTCGTTTTCGCTTCCTTTCTCTCCCCCTGAATAGGAAATGATGGTGATGGTCTGGATAAAATGTCGAAGTTGTGCTGGGGCTCACACACGATTTGAGCTAGTAATAGAATAAACATCAGGAATGATACATATGTCTATGCCTGGTTTTTTCAACAGTGAGAATGGCGTGTTGAACCCAGGGAATTTATTTTCTACAGGGAAAAAAGCTATTGTATCAGATAAAATGCAGAGGAATTTGTAGCCAAGGTTAAAATTGCCTTTCACGTACAGATGACTTTGTTTTGGAGGTAAATTGTTGGCTTTTGGCAGAAATAATGAAGGGACAAAATTCCCAGAATTTTTATTTCCCTATCACGAGTTCCGCTGGAGGTCTCGCGAAGAAAAAAACTTTTCTTCGTGTTGACGAGAGAGAGAAAAGAAAACACGGCTATATCCTGATATCCATCGTTCGCATGCAAGAAAAGTATGTGCTTCTTGGTTTGCCACAATGCTCGCAAGTTTCTGTCGGAAGACGGGATGTGTGAAAGGCTCATCACTGAGAGTCACGTTTTTAGAAAGGGTTTCGATGAGAATCCCTTCGTGATAGGCTAGTCTTCCTGAATTCTTTACCGTCTCAGACAACGGTGCAATTTGAGATGCGGAACGACCAGATCGGAAAATAGAGAAGACGCTTAAAGCCGGAGTAAGGTCTAGTCCGTAATCAACTTGCGAGAAAAAGGGGTAAATGATACCGTGAAACATTGAAGTTGATGAATGTCAGTTTAAAAGGGGCATGAACTTTTTTGCCTTTATATACGAAATACTTGGTAAACCCACGTTTGGATTGCTATATAAAAATACCGACCGACTAGCTCTCTTTTTTCAACGGGTGTAATAATAGCCCAGTGAATTTATGTAGATGGAGGGACATTCACGGAGTACATTTTTTGCCATATTTATTTCTAGACATTGATGAGTATTTTGACTGTATTTTATTGTTTGTGTAACAGAATGATAGTGCCTCAGTTCCGGCAAGCGGATCGACAGCACTACGCACCAGCTCTAAAACTAACATCCACAACGGGAACAACAGCTCCTCCACTGCCGCAACTAATGGTACGTCCAGTGGTGAGTCAAAAAGCGAGCTCCGTGTTTCCTGTGCCTCTGGCATCTCCTCCAATGGTAACTGCACTACATTGACGAATGGTCATGTCAACGGCCATGGTCACGTTCTTTCAAATGGACATTCACACTCGTCATCAAACAACAGCGCTAGCACACTCAGTGGACGTCAACAGTCGCAACAACAACACCAGCAGCAGCACAACGGTGAAGGGAACAATAACGGAAGTGCATTGACACTCAGCTCAGCAAACTCTCTCTCAAACGGCCAACCAACGAGCAATGGAACGCTTAGAGTCCAGTCTCATAAACTACCCCTCCTTCACACCAACAATAACTCATAACCAGACAGTACTTATAGGCAGCAGGTAAGTATATCAGGTTTCATCACTTTGTACTACAGACAGTAATAATATTTCAGGGAGAGAGAGTGACAAAAAATTGTATATTTTTTATGACTTGTCCCAATAACTCTAAAGCATTTATTTTCCTTATTAAAAATGGCTATTTTTTTAAAAGTTTGTCATCCGTTGAGTTTCATACGCTCTTAAAAGGTTTAAAGGGGTGATTCATATGTGAGAGAGGGGTATTTAGAAAAAAATGACCATTTCAGATTGCATACATTTGTTGTTTTCAGCTCGGAGTAGCGATTGGTTCAGACTCGTTTATTTCTTTTATTCATTCAAATATTTCTCTGTCCGTGAGGAAGTGGAGTGCGTTTTAAGAGATGATTCAACCAGAGGGGAATTTATTAGTCATGAAACAGAGATTTTTATAATGTCTTTTAGTAACGACATTTGGACTGTAGAGCTCTTTTAAAGGGGAATAATAATTGAAGTCGAACGCTCGTACGTGCCACTAGGAGAATTGGGAAACGGTGAAAGATGAGGACGACGACGACGATGATGGCCGTGAAGGCTGTTGAAGTAGGAGACAGAGGGAAAATATGCGGAAATGATGAGCGCCACCAAATGTACTTAAGCACTCAAATTGAGAGGATTGAATTGAATGAATCAGCTCTGGTTGTTAAAAATGAATACAGTAGTCCATCATTTCGCTTTGATTACTCACACAAAATCCACCAGATGTGGGCGACGACTGACAAGAGATGTGCTGACGAAAGTGTTTTAAACGCCTTGTAAAAATCACCTCAATGACAATGAACACACTGCTATTGGTACGAGGTTTTTTAACGATTTTCTTGAACTTCTCCCTCTTTGTCGTCACAGAGTTGTTCTGGAAGTCAAGGATTAGTAAGACAAATGAATGAGTATGAGATCTTTGAGACAGACGTCCATAAATATATTTATTCATCTTCACCATCATATTATACAGCAGGCCAACACGATTATTTTCAGGAGAAAAAAAGAACATAGAGCGTAGCATAGGAAAACAAGTATTTCTCCACGATCACGGTGACGGTAGTCATCCGCTTGTCAAATTTATTTCCAGTGAGCAGGATTGGTGACTCTTGCAAAATTCATTAGCATGCAATCTGACTTGCCCAAAAAATAAGTGGATACATTTTTTGAAAGTTTGCGTACCACATATCTCCTCACTTTCAGTTTACAAATGTGAAATAAATGGAGTTGATTTGCGCCTGTACCACCCATTGACAATGTACAATAGAAAGTTATTTATGTCTCTAGGAATATGGTTACGGTTGATGAGTTAAATTTCTACGAAAGCTTTTCCATTATTTTAATTGCCATTTCGCATCGCTAAAGACAATGATTCGCGATGGCGTTTCGCGTGTGTGAGACATCATTTTGACACGAAGGAACTTTTTTATGTCTCACGATCTTTGATACTTTTTGTTCCTTGCGACTGTCGTCGTAAATAGGGTGTAATATTCTTGGAGATGGGTACGCACGTAAAACTTAGCCGTGAATAACTTTATTTTACGAGTGAAGTTTCGTTGGCGACATGACAAATTACAGTTCTCTCTCCCTCTCTCTCTGCTTGTAAATGTCTGAGAAATCCATGATTACACGTGTTTTTCTTTTTTTCAGGAATCGGTGCAATTCTATTATGACTGGAATCTAAGGATATGAAATGCGGTTCACCCATGGTAGAAAAAAAAATTCCACAACATCACCTAGTACTGAAAACACAGAATGTTTACGGTTTGTCTCTTTTATTACTATCTGCACAATTTCGATGGTTACAACAATATCCGCATGATTATGCAATCTCTCTCTAATGTGAGATTGGTTTTTTTTACACTGAAGAAAACCTGAGGACTGTGTCCTTTACCATCGTGGGTAGTGCTAGTGCTATATATTTACTGTTAGCGATAATAGTTATTAATACGATTGTCAAGAAATTTGACAGGGAAAAACGTCGCATCAACGTGATTGATTGTAAAATAGGTTGTATTGGTAATCATGAACTAGTAGACACTCTTGAAAAAAAATCTTCAATTAATCTCTTTCCAAGTAGAACTGCCACTGGACAATTTGACACTTTGTAGTGACCGCAATTTGAGTGGAAATTACAAAATAATTCGAGGTTGTAGACGTTTTCCCGTGTTGAATCTTTACTATTTCTGCTACGGTACACACAAACACATATTATTATAGGATAGATATGAACTATGACTTCGAACGAAACAAACTTTTTATAGGTAATCAAATTGAACGCAAACTCGTTGTTAACGTTACACGCTGGAATATTTCGTCTTCTAGACTGGACTACTATATCACTGCTAAAGCCGAGTTGTTACTTGAGTTGACCAAATCCTTTAGAGAAGCACACAAATCTTCATGATTTGGTTATGATGAGTGTTTTATGAACACTAGAAATTAGTTTTGGGGACAAAGTGTATTCGAAAATCAACGATAACTGCCGTTATGACACTGCTGTAGAAATCTTGTAGAGAAACAAAAGCAATGCATATTCCGGTTATGAAAATCATTTGTCAACTGTTATAATGGAAAAGACTCAAAATCCCAAGGGAAAGGACGGTATTGGAGTAAATTGGAATTTGATTTGAGAGCTGATGTGCATCTGCTTCTTCTCTCGAATTGACTTTTTTTTAAACCGAACTTTTCGAAGGAAAACTTTTATACACAAACTATTATTATGTGAAATATTTAATAAGACATGAAAAAGAACTTTTTTCAATCATATTCAACATTTTCTTGGTTTCTCCTCTCCAACTTTCCTATTTTCAAGTTAAACACACAAAGTTCATCTTACACAAGAGTTCTGCTCATACAATATTGATTTCATAGTCACATCCGTGAAACGAAGAACTACCGCCGATACATACCACAATATATGCTCTCTGACAGATTGACATTTTGATATGGAGTAGATGCACACACAACGTCCGCGCATTATTGTACTGAAATAATTTTGATGTGAGAGAGAAGACACAAGACCAGGGTAAACCGCTCCTTTTAATTTTTCTTATCTCTTTCTCTCCTCACGCTCAAGAGAGAACAACTCAGAACTTATTAAAACGCAAGTAGCGCCTCCGATTTCACAACATTCAGCGTAGGAAGTTGATGACGACGGTGCACAATGGTGTGGCGAGAATGAAGAAAGCAGCGTTTGTGAAACATTTTGCTGACTCCATGCAAACATCAAAACTCATCCACACGTGCATTTCTAATGAGATGGCAAACATGGTTTATTTTTTTTCAGCTAAAGCACTCAAGAAATCTTTCGTTTCTCAATCCTGTACGAATTCATTGTAAAAATCAAAATTGCCGATTCATCATTTTGTGTGGTCTCCATATTTTCTCTCGGAAAGCGGATATTGCTTGTTTCGAGTCAAATTCGAACTGCTTACGAAATGAGAGGAAATGTGACATTGACGACAGCAATCTTATCGTTGTGAAAGTTTTCAATTTTATCGGATAGCGGATCTTGCTCGCTCGCATGTATGTCTCGCATTTTAATGCTCGTCTTTTGATGTGGTAAAGTTTCACAGAGTTCTGAGACTCAAGATGAAATTGATTTCTCCTTTGAGACACACTACTCAAAATCACAAAATACATTATGCATGATCCCCTTATCGAAAGAATGCGATCTTGAACTTGAGAGCAAGATGCGTCTGTCTCCAGACACATCAACAACCGTTGTCATCAAACTGAGTAACCTCTGAACTTTTTTCGTCTTGATTCTCTCTCACTCAAATAACAACTGCATGACACTCCCGATATTACTGTTAGTTTTTTTTTAAAAAGAGTCCAGAGGCCCGACGCACGTCACAATTAATACATTTATCTACATTTTTGTGTGAACGTTGTCCCTGTGCATTGCGATATTCAGTCAGTCACAATCGCACACAATAAAAGCCTGAACTCATTTCAGGATGAATTTTGTTCCTCAACATCCTTTCGCAACATACTCATTATACTTATTGCTACATAGACTTCTGCAAATGATTCCATTCAGTTAGAGTTTGATACGAGAGAAGTAACACTATTACTTACGCGTGTGCTGAGATGTCTCAAACACCAGCCGTCGTTTCCGGACATCTTACTTTCTTTCAATTGGCAAGCATTTGTCATTGTTGAAGCAAGCCAAATAATATACTCTGATATACTCGTGAGTTTTTTTTAGCGCCATACAATCTGTACAAGGATACACAGCTTGTCTGGATTTTTCAAATCTTTCACTTTTACATTTCTAGCATTTGAGGTACACTCACGTACTCCGTGCTGTATAAAAACTTTTGTAATGAGATCCACAATAATGTGTAATTGCAATGAAATAATCAAATGACGAGTGTTTTGAGCATGAATCCTTTCTTTCTTCCTCTCATGTCTTGCATGAGTCCAGTTGTGTATCCTGCTAAGCTGTAGTAACCACGCCTGCCATATATTGAGAATGCAATTGAGCTGACTGTTTTGAGAAGAAACGGCCAGTTTTTTTTGTGAGGAACACAGAGCGAAAGAGTATTTGTGTGCGTCTATTACTGTATCAAGACTTTTGTACTCCGAAAACAATGGCTGTATTTTGCACAAATATAGAACTGAAATCGCACAGAGGGAAAGGAAACCCTCACTTCTTGAGTTGCTACTCACAAAAAACATACTTTCCAGATTCGCAATTCAAACTGAGAGCAATAAGAATGGACATGTTTTTTTAAAGAACGGAAGAACATTAACAACAACGAAAAAAGGTGTGCGTTACCAGATTTTTTAGCATAATACTACTAAATACGTATTTATTATGTTAAATTATTGTCCATTTAATAGAGTAGAGAATTGAAGGACAGGCACATATTGGGAAATGCTTTTCAGGTTGACATACCCGCACATATGTATATCACCCAACCGCTACATTTGAGTGCGGTCCGAGACGACATGAAATCAATGAAAAGGATCACTAAGTAATTGCGAGAAAAAAGTACGACATTTTGAATCTTCCCTGATAACGATACATGAATACTACCATCATCGTCAAAATATCACACTTTTTTAGTCATTACATGGTAATTACCTAGAGTAGAGATTGATCGATATATGAGAAAATAGAATAGCTGAATTTTTATCTCTCTGGTCTTACTACGACGCATCTTCGTGTAATATGTAATGAACCACCACCATCATATATCATCACTCTCTCTCTCTCTCTGTACCATTTAAATTTTTGTCATTTCAAGCCGGAAACATGTCGCATCCACTACAATTGTTGTCCGGGTTGAAACAAGTCACTAACTTTACACAAGAGAAAGCAAACATCACACACTATTCTTTTACGAATGAAGGCGACCGCGTGCGATGATATAGAGTTAATTTAAAGAAAACCAAAATGTACAGGAATCACCGGCAGAATTTATTACGTTCCTAACTGTGTGTAAATGTGAGTTGCAAACGTCGTTAAGAAAAATGTTTAATCATATATTTACTACCGCACAACAATGACCAATACGATAATTGTTGTGAAATCAAGAAGGGAAACACGTGTACATAAACCAGACTTGAGGAAGGGAGCGCGAATCCACAAGAATTTGACTACATCATATTACTTTATATACGAAAACCGTATAGATGTTAGGTGTATGTGTGTAAAGAAACCGACGCGTGTACCACATAGAACGCTATGCGCTTATTAGATGATGACGAATGTTTTCACTTTCGTTTGCAGTTACATATGACAGAGAAATCAGATCAGGATTGGTTGTTTTGAATGATTCCCGTGGCAAGTCAGTAAGGTTGATACTTGATATATACATGTATGACGAACACGCCTTTGTGCACTGCGACTTCAACTCATAATTATTTGTATATCACCACCACGAATAGAAATGTGAAGAAACTGATCCACTTGTGTTTCTTCAGTTCAGGGAAAAAGTGGGAGAGACCGTTTTTCTTGTTATACACAATTTACATGATTTACAATTGTGAAATTGTTCTCGAACGAATAATTGAAAGTGAATTGTAAGAATTTTGTCACACAAGCAGGCGCTTATGGAACTGAGAAAAACACCTGGGGAAAAATCGAATTCGTGGTATTTCTTGCTGTCAAACAGAGGACACAGAAGTGATTAACTTAATTATGACAAGTTTCCATCGACTGTAGTTTCAGCGCACTCGCATTCTTTGCACACACACGTTGAACTCAAGCGCTGGTGCGGGCTCTCCGGTATTAATTTTTAATGTCAAAGCAAAATGAATAGGAACGACGACAAAACCATAATTCCAACTACACACAAAGCAGTCAAATAAAGAGAGAGAGATCTGTATTGTTTATGACTCCTCCAAGGTTAATATCAACGTTTCACGAGTCGTTATTACGTTGGGTGAGTTACGACTGCTAAATGGATAATTGAGAAAAAAAGTCGTCGCCTTTCGTCTATAATACGGGGACGTTGTTTAGCCTGCTTTTTCTGCAAGATCGTCTTGTTGCTTACGAGTAATTTAGAAAGTTTCCTTTGTTGTTTTTGCATCGCGACACACGCGCGTTTAAAAGAGGAGTGAGTACTATTCTCCTCAAAATGAAGGATGATTTGGAAGAGTTGAGAGAATGAAAAAAATATATATTATCGACGACGAGTGTATGTTAATTAAGGTAGCTGCCGCCGCGGTTAGAATGTTTTTAGTAATACACTTTACAACGTAATGCATCCAACTAAATGTATAGTGATAAGCGTACCATTATATTTGTGTGTTTGTTATTTATAATATCGCCAAACCAGTTCGACTGGCTTAACCTTCCTTTTTGTCACTACTTCATGACAGTTATAAATTTAATGAGTGAGCAGAGAAGCAGAGAGAGCGCGCGATTGGTCGTCTTGGTTATGACTTAATTAATGTTATATTATTTGTTGTATGTAATAATGATATACTACACGATATATGAATAATTACGGATCTCTTTTTGTAAGAAAATAATATTTGTGATGCTCTGAAATGTAAAAAACTTGTCTTCTGTTCGTTTTTATTTGGCATTCGTCTCTTCATCAACGCAATTTATTGCTAGCATAATAATCCGTTTTTCAAGCTCATTCGCATACTGCGTTACATGATTACGTTAATACGATGCAATAGTATGAAAGAAACAATATTTTGCTACACTGAACTTGGGAAGTTTAGCAAGAAAGGAACGCGCATTTTTTTCTCTACGCACAATTTCACCTCATCGGACCAGCCCAGTTGGACGGTAAGTTGACACTTGCATATTGTATGCAAATACTTAAACGTTCGCAGCTGTATGCATGGGTGCCAACAATTAATTTACAACGAGGCTTTTGCAAAAAAAAAACAGCTCGTTTGAGCACGTGAGAGGCATGCTGCTTGTCCAATGTTCGATGACTACAATGGTCGATCGACGAAGATTTAATGTGAAATGGTGCAAATGAAGTGAGAGTGAATCAAACTGTTCGTGTTCGTATTAAGTAAATCACACACACTCCTCACGAATGAAGTGTGACGCCAGTTTTCATGTTGGAAGCAACTTATTGGCTCTCTACAAAAACACACCTTTACACCCGCGTGTGACACATACAAGTGAAAAAATATAAACCTGACAAAGCTCCTGTGCTAATTTTCGTACAACTTTCAATTCCTTTGGCTAATTGCAGACTTGTGATGACTTTGTTGTCGTAGTTTATTCAAACTGTGTGTCAGTGTAAAAAAAACCTTCGTTGGCAGCGGTTTAGTTTCATCAAACTTGGAACTTATCAATTTATGGGTAGGCTAAGGCAAACGAGGCCAAGGATATTCATACGCTGAACTGAAGATTAAGATGAAAGGTGAAGTTGAAATTTTTTTTAAAAGCAAACTCAAACTTCTTTCGTCCTTGTTGCGAATCCCAAAATGTTGTCGGCTTAATTTCAACAACTTTTTGAGAACCGCGTATGGCACAGTGGAGAAGGAAGCTTCCACCAAATCTCAAAAATTTGTTTGTAAACTTCGGGAAATTGTCAAAGCCACATGAGTACTTCGACGATGCTCTCGAGAGATGCTGAGTAGACAAAAGGATTAAAGATAGCATATCGCCGGAATTAAATTTGCCTCATTTGCAGCCTCCCTCTTCGGGAAGTTACGTCACTTGCAAGTGTTCCTCCGTCGTTTGAAATACTCTTGATGCTCGCACACACGTACAACACACTCTCCCCGATGCACTTCCAAATGGCTCCTTTCTCCTGGCATGAAACCAAATAAAATTGATAAATTGACAGAGACTCTTGCATTTGCGGAAGCTTAACTAGCGAAAACTATTTACACTCGAGAGCATTTAATTCCCCCACAAATACGGAGCTCACCCCGTTGCCTACATGGGAGAAGATAATAAAAAGAGGAAGTATGTTTGGAAGTACATCAAATAGTCACGGAGAAGAGACTCGTAACATTTTTACGTGGGAGTATAACTCAAGAGGAGTGAAATGGAAAAAATTCCAGACTTGAAAAATATTTACGATTGATTTCAACAACCCGTTTTTCCACCACGTTGCTCCACTTCCTCTTCCATTAGTCTCTTATTCTTCTAGAGATTGTGTGTGAGTGTGGCTACATGACTTTAAATTTGGGGTAACATGTTTCCGAGCAGGGGAAAGGAGTGATTCTCACATAGTTTGAAGAGAAAGTACAGAGGAGAAAGCAATTGAAATAACTGTTGGGGTGGAACGACCCACACTCAACCAGCATCATCATCATCATCCACACTGCTGCATGAATCTTCGGAGCTGGATCAATATAAAAGAGCTTGCACACTCGGAGACGAAAAAGGGGAAGCACTCTGGAAGTTACATAAGTGAAAGTAGCTGATCGTACAAAAAAGCACAGGAGTCGTCCACGGTGAATGGAGATTCATTGAAAATTTTGATAATAGAATGAGCATTCGTTACACTCACGTAGGCATCCCCATTACATATCCGTGTTATATAAGGTGGACGGCGTCAAGCACTTTTCAATCATTTCCCAAAATCGCATTCCCCCATTTTAATGCTCTGCACAATCCATTCATTTATGCCCTTCCTTTAAAAACCGCTGAGCGTTTCGAACCACCTTTTCCGAGGAGAAAGGAGTAAAATTTAGACCTAAAGTTGGTGGTCGAGCACACGTACGACATGGCTTTAAATGGTATTTACTCTCCCATTGGAAAGCCTCTTTTCACGAGAGAGGCTTTGTTGTGAGCGCTCAAAAATGAATTCTCGCGTCGACCCACATTAATATTCTTTATGTTTTACGTGATATCACATTAATGACTTGCTACAAACGCTTTGTCAACTCAAGAATAAACACATAAGCTATAACCTGCCCTCTTTGCATCCTCCTTTGTGACCGTTATGTAAGACCCTGCGTTTCTGCTGTAACGGAGCCATTATTATTACGCCTTTGTCGCCTCTTTGTTGAAGGAAAGCCATGCCAAGAGGAGGGAAGGGAGGGATTTTAATAATCCCTTAAAAGTGTGAATGTCTGTCGAGGAATACATTGCTTCTTTCCCACTCTAATTTATGTATCTAGATGAGCGGTACACTTTTATGGGAACGATGATTCAGAGAAAAGGGACGACTCTTCGTTATATTTCTTTCTCTTCCTGAATAAATCGATGCTGCTCAGAAAACTTTTGGGAAAGTTGAGCACGTTTCTAGGTAAAAGTATTTATTAAGGAAAGGCTCGAAATGAGGAATCCCCACTCTAAAACCATCCTCCATCCTGAGACGCTCGTTGCAAATGGCGCACATCCCCACTTCAAATTTGTCATCTTCAGGGAGCAAATCAAACGATTGGGAACCGGAATTTATTATGCCATACATCTTCGCCGTTTGTTCATCGCTCTTTCGTTCTCTCTTGGGAATACCTTAGCAAATAGTTGCGACCGTGATTTGCTTTTGTAGATGAAGCAATAAGCCAATCCTTTTTAAAGCGAGATTGTTCAAGCAGTTGTATGCGGACACATAAAAGGAATTTCGAATAATTGGGTTAAGCATTCATGAAATACATTTTGACTTTGCGACATCCCTCTGACTCGAGTCACGACCAATACTTTGTGAATTCTGAAAAGGTTAACCGTACCACATTATAAACCTCAAACACCGACAAATGGCTTGATTTTGTTTATTTTTAAGTGGTACCTTTAAATTTGAATGTCTCGCAACAACATTCCTTCCGGAAAATAATAAAACGCAGGACGGCGGTATGAACATAATAGAAATTAAGTTAGGACTCACTTTAATGAGCCTCAGTCAAAAGTCACTGCAATAGGCTTAACTGGATTCACGTCTGCGGCTACTTTCCTGTGGGAAGCTTCACTCGTGAAAATTATTTTGTCAACCTCCTTTTTCCGCTCGAGCTCCTTTTCTCTGGCTCTCGCCTTTCTCCGTTTTCGATAGGATTTGTGTGTAGGGATTTTGGAAAACCCTTGACATTTCTGTTTACCAAAATGGGTTGACATTGGGAGATATTTGGAAATAAATCACTCGATTCCATGATGCTCATCATGTACTTGGAGATACACACACCAAGAGTATCACAGGACTTCAAGTGTACCATCAAACATCTCTGTTGAGATCAATTGTATCATGTCATTTCATGGTGTGTAGTGATCAGTGGATCGTGTAACTAAACGCTTTGTGTCTCAAGTAACGAATGTTATGTGCAAATGAGGATCGACATGGCCTTGAGACAGAAAAAGAGACTCGCGTTGTAGGATATACATAAATGGATGTAGGAATCCTGCAGACCGTTTTATTGCATTGTACCGTGTGTACAACGGACAATTTGGGGAGACTCTCTGGATGTTGTTTCCTGTTTCTTTTTTCCCTTTTCAATCTCGCTTGTGTAGGAAATCAGTTCTCAAGTCGAAAATGCCAATTTCATGCAAACTATATTTATTCCTCCTCAAATTAAAGTAGATGAGAAAGCGGGAGAAAGGCTTCAGGACTATTGGCAGCCATGTCACATTCGCATATCTACTTCGATCCCATTATGCCGAATTGAAATGCACAACCTTCGATTTATTCTTACATAGATCAGCAGACAGTAAGTGCTCCAAAAGGGTTGTTGTGGAAGCTGCACTGCTTGAAAATAATGATTCAGATTTTCCTCCTGTTTCGAGGAAATTTTCAGAGAAAAAAAACAGCAGCGGTGGCATCCTGATTGCCATAACATTTGGTGAGATGAATTCTTGAGAGGTCCTTATATCCGTATATTGTTTTCCCTCAAGTGAAGAGCCATCCAATCATAGCTTTCACTTGAGCTCTTATTTAGAGTCGATTGTGATTGACAATAACGTTTAAGTGTAGATAAAGAGAGACCTTCATCTGACTTCTTACTGAAGTGGTTTACGTGTAACATGGATACATCCGTTTCAAGTGTGAGTTGCGTAAAAGGCCTTCAGGAATGTTGGTATGACTACCAATTCTTGTATCAATGTGAGTAACGAACCTCCTATAAGTCCATGCTTCGTGCTCGTGTGATCCAGTTATGAGAGTGCATATTACATATGTAGTCCAACTTTTTACTTAGTACTTTCCTTCATCTTGTGTGGAAGTGGGAGAGCTGCAAATTTGAAACAACGGCATGTCATTTCCCCGCCCACTTCCATCTTTCCCCCTGCTTCAAGAGCAAGCATCGTCTCCCCGTTCGCAGTTAATATTGGACTACTTTCTCTCCACTAAAAGCGTGACACTTTCAAGGCAACAGAATCTCGGCTTCCTTAAGATACGTGTGGATTCATGGAGAAAGGTGCACGCGTGAGGAAGGCGAGGACACTGTTGCGAAACAAAAATCACCAGTTTAATGAGATACCAAGGACCCCACTCAAGGAGAAAGAAGCATGTGCCTGCGCATTACTAGTGCCAGGCAACGACATGAGAGAGCGACAAAGATGGAATGAGGCTCCCGAAACAAGGGCTTCATCCAGAACGTAATGTGAGTTCCCTTTTATGTACACACGTGGAAAAGTTGGTGAAAACTTGGTGGCATAGCTGAATCATTATGACATTATGATCTATCATCGTCGTCGTCATTGCAATATCCATATGTGTAATGTCAGTCGCATGTGGGAAAACATGAAGAGGAAGCATGAAACACACTTGTAGGAAAGGATAGGCACATGCATATTCCATTTTTTCACTAACTCAGAGTAAAAAAAAAACGAGTAAAAGCGAGACATCGACTTCTCGAGTAACTTCAATAAACATAAGCATTGGGTGTGGTCGGACTGTGTTTTAGTGAAAGTGGAGAGTAAATGATAGCTGTAAACAAGGATTGTTGTTAGTAGTTACTTTCCCTATGTGAAATTCTAGCTCATCCGCTCCAGCTTCGTGGTTCCGGGATGGGGAAATGTTACACATTCATGCATGTCATGAGAATGCGAGAAAGGAGAGAGTGAGCCACAGGGAAAAATTGTTTCCAGTAAAATTATTAATGCAATTACATATAATATCCAGTGGAAAGAACAAAGTTGTGCAGAGTTCTCTCCGCTCTGCTGGTGAAGTAAAAAAATGTATGTTTTTGCGCTGATAAGACGGAAGGCAGAAAAAAACTGAATTGACATACATATTGCTTGCTAATCCAATACACAGGATTACACCATGCCTCTCTACTTTTTGTGCGAGAACTCTTGGCAGCTCGCGACGTGCAAAGAAGAAATGATTTGAAAACCCGTCTAATATGTCGTTGGTTGTAAAACATTACTTTTGGATTTGGGAAGTCATGATTGACAAAGTGTCTCGCAGTAATAAACCAGAAAGAATGAATGTTAGCCGGACTTGCTCCAAAAATAAAATTGTTTTTCACTTGTTCTCGCATTGACTACAATGAGCCTCCTCAATCAACAGCTTCATGAACTGATATTACTTACATTTGACAGATGCATTGTTTTTTGTGCTGTTTTCAGAGTTTTTTTTCCTTTTCATTTTTATGATGATGACTTGTCACACCCGTTCGGCCCTTCCTCTCTGGTAGTCAAATAGGGATCGTGTGGCAAGACAGTGACTCCGTTTGAAACTGGTTTCTCAGTTGTGCATAACAAGGAAGGAGTAAAGTGAAACAAAGCATTTGCAACCAACAGTTTGATACTTGATTGCGGTGATTGATCCACCACTTGTCACTCCTACGTGACTTAGAGCTATTGTGACCTCCTTTATTTTGTAACATATTTACGTGTTCTCTCAACATTACTTTGCTCAAGCAGTCATAACCTGTCAGTGGAGTATTAAATATTCATTTGAATACATTCATGTGCATTTGAGAGTGGCACAGTGATGGTATTTGTCATATATTTGCCAAAAAAAACAGAATATGTTTTTCTCTCCCCTAAAAATTCCCAATTTTGAGGAAACCGTAAACTTATATTTATTGCATAAACTTGTTCGTGTATCTAACTAAACTAAGAAAGTTTCCATGGTGATGTTGCTCTCACTACTTTTTGTTGAGTTTTATCCCCACAGTTGTTTCTTTAATGGATGAAATTGTGCTGCCATTTCTTTCGGATTTCAGTTATCACCATTCTTTCCAATGTGAATGCATTCTGAGGGAGAGTTGCACTTTGTTAAGTAGCGTACGGTTGTCATCATCGGTCATTTGCTTTCGTATTGCATTTTCCTCCAGCCGTTCGTAATTTTCACTTCTCCCATATCACTTTCCTTTCATTTGCCAACAAAGGAGAGAAAGTTGTGACAGAGTGTAACCTGAATATTGCACCACATCCACTCTACTATACGCTCCGAGAGTGTTTTTTCCATTCTTATCCGAAGCTGATGGTAAGCACCTTACTTTTTTACAAACAAACCACCGAGGTTTGGTATTCATGCCGGGGAAGCACTCCAAATGAAAGCGATCACTGACCACATTTCCCTCAATGACGTTTTTAGAGGGAACAGGGATAGACTCTACTTTCATGCAATGCTCACTTTATGAGATTCTCGAGTTTATATAATGCAAACAAACCTTGGGCAAGTAGGTCTCCGCATTTTTTACACGAAATAATGGAGCCCTATTCTCTCATTTCGCTGTGTAGCAGCGATGTGGTCAATTGTGAGTAATACACAGCGCTTTCTACGCTTCTCCACGTCTGAAGCGGGATCAATTGGAGACAAATCTACGAGAACACAGACGGAGGACAATAGTGGTTCGATTTTGCTGGTGGTCACTAGTGGTTTCATTGGAAAGCTGAATCTTCGAATTATTTGTGACTCCAAGCGTATATTTTTCATGATGCGTGTACTACCTGCATATATGCAATTCCACCATATTCTCACTTTTTTACTGTTGGAGCTCCTTGATGAAAGGTTGAATCATTGCGTGTCCATATACACTCTCAGCAAGGAGCACACAATGGAAAGAAGCTTGACACTCTCGTAAAACGAGCATGAAACCATTCTTCAGGTAATCCATTTCATTTTTCTTTTATTGCCTGAGTGGTTCGGCTGTGGATCCTACGCCGGTTTAAGTGAATACGTACATATATATATCTATACATGATATCATGTTTATATATGACGTACACATTGTGTGAATCTATATTGGATACGATCTGCTAAATTATTCACGTACAAGCAACCCAAGCCACCGATTCAAAGCAAAAAAAAAACATTGTGTTCTTTTTTATTTTTTTGGGGTGTACTCTGTAACAACTCTATATAATGTAGGTAAGCATATACATATATGAGGACATAATAATGGAGAGTGGTGGATTGCATAAAAACTGTCTTGAAATTCTTGGCAAGCTCCATCAGCGCTGCTACTCACTTCCGGGTGAAACGCATTGTTGTTAAACTCTCTACAAAACCACCCGTTCCAACACATGTTCATTCCGGCGCTCTCTGATCATTACTCTCTCGTCTCGTCTACGAGAATGTAATCGGATTGTTTTTATATAACTTCTTCAACGAGTCGGCATGTTGACAAAAATATACTTATAAAACGAAGCGCTATTCGCTAAAAAGTTCGTGGTCGCACTCTAAGTGGGCCTTAGTTGAATCATAATTTATGATATGAAACTTGAAACTCAACCGCTCATTCCCAAGTTTGTTGGAAGGATATAAACATTGATTAGTCAAATGAGGACAACTGGTGATCGAACTCGACCGCATAATGCAATAATTTTCAGCTCGTATTAAAAATGAATTCCTCGAGAATTTTTGAATGAGCCAAAAAAATGCGACACAAACCCCGCTATGTGCTGGCACAGTCAACGCTACAACGTCAGTAACTGCGTCGAGCTCAGAATATGTGGTCGCAGGTGAATATTATAATTTGCACATGAGAAACTGCAATTTGCTCGAAACTCAAAGCGGAGCGCATATTCTGCAAAATATATCGATCCATATTTCATTAGTATTTCTCTTCAAATTCATGTTGATCCCCACACGCGCACCGTAATTACACACTGGCCTTCGATAGGATTATTATCTAGTCACTTTGCGAGGCATATTAATTACTCCCTGACCTAAATGACTGCGCAGTCCCAGCACGAAGAAGTTATACAGTATCATAAACGAATGTCGTCATTCAATTATCGAACTTAGACACGCCAAATGAAGCTCATGAATTTTTTACAGTGGACCTCTCCGCTAATACTTTCGAGGAGGCGGTGGAAAACCTGACAGTGTATTATATGACAATGAGTCAATGTTTCGTAATATTATGACAATTATGCAACGCGTGCGTACACAAGATTTGGTTGTAAGACGCAAGCCATACCTTCAACCAAACGTGGTAACAATCGGGTTAAACAACTCTTGACAATTACGATATGTCTCCCTCTGTGCGAATGAGCAGTTTTCTCGCTTTTCTTCGACCTATTAAATGTAATCTCTGCGCTATATAGTTCCACTGGTGCGGTATGCTACATAAAATATGTGCAGAGACCACATGTTCACCACAACGTGCTGCTTGAGATGAGGTTCTTGTCTCTGAGACATCGTCTGCTACTGTTGTGTAGTATCACCGTATTGTACGGAACACGCACTTTGGCATCGTATCATCAAAAAGCTTCTTCGTTCTGCACCCCGCAGCCTGGCAAAATGTCGTCAGCATTTTTGCTCGTTCCACTTCCTCCTTTTTTTTCTCCGGCGTACTACAAGTCTCGACACATGCACACGAGCCTGTGTGTGTGAGCCCGCTGACTTTTTACAAGTTCCGACAGAAAAGCTTTAATCAGAAAGTGTCATTAATCTTGCTCCACCACCAGTGTCTGAGCCATTACAAGAGATCTTTTGAGAAAAAAAATATTGCCTGGATTAGAGAGTGCCTCACATCGTCACATATCAGTCTGTACTTATCAAACCGCTCTTCGGCATGAATGAGGACAAAACTGTAGGACACACGAATACACAGCAATTCCACCGAACTCATGTAGACCGCTGTATACCGTGGAAAGAAACTGTGTTCAACACGTAGTGCTCCGAAGAGACTAATTTTCCTCTGCTTTATACGACACGTCTAGAAGAATTAAATACATTTTTGCCGTAACAAACTTGGAAGACGGGAAATCATTGTCGAAACCCTTTCAAACTGTTCCAAAAGGATGTGGATCTGACGAAGTGGTACGACACGCTCTTCACAATAGATTTTTCCTCTCTTATGTCTTTTTAGCATAAATGTCTTCCCCCAATCAAGTGTGGCTCGTAAAATGTGTGCTTTCTGCATCGTAAAATTGAATCGTAAAACACCTTAAAATCACAATGGATTCTCCCTCTCGAGTAGACTCTCTTCATCGGGCATCGGGGAAAATTTGCATTATTCCATTATTTGCTACAGAGAGAGAATGAGTGTCACCTTAAAATTACACTTGCTCTCCGAAATTACTTCCTGGGAAGACTAACGATAACTACTGGGTGACCGATAAACATCGAATGAATTTCACCACTCTCTCCCCCTTGAATTCAATGGAAAATCCATGAAACTGCTCCTCTTCAAGATAATATGCGGCTTTTCCAATACATTATGCATGCACCGTACCGTAGAGAAAACGAGGAGACACACACAAAGGATTTCTCCCTTTCAGATTGTCATCACTCGAAACCCAGTCAGTCAGCGCTTTACAGGGCAATACACTCTGACGGATTTTTTTCTTTACATTTCCTTTTCTCTCTCATCATTGCACAAGAGTCGATGCAGTATAGTCGGCTTACTCAACATGCGTGTGGAGTAATATATGTATTTTTGGCAGGAGCAAGCATGTTTGTAAACTCTGGGAGTGCGTACCCTCACAAGTACAAGTCTCTACCGTACACCTCACCCTGTGTATCCTCGTGTATAGGAAGTGAGAGCTGCACGCGTTCTACTTATCGATCAGTCCGGCTCCTGCTAGTTACACACTTTACTCTAGCGAAACATGGCGTTGGATCCCGTCTCTGTGCGTGAGTTGTGCACGCACTGAGGAGACTCGTAAAAGACTTTGTGGAGAAATAGAGAAGACTGTGGGATGAGGTAAAAACCGCTTTAAAATCATGTCAATGACATTTTTACTAAAAAAGACGGCTTAATTCGGTGACTTTTCGCTTTTGTGTCTTGGAATTGAGAGTAAATGTTAATGCTTCTTCACGTGAGAATTTGACGTCAAGTCAAATTTCAACGACGAATTGAGCAAAGTTCGAAATGTGGAGGGAAAGCATTGGAGGAAAATGTTTGCAAGACTTTCGCCACCTGACATGGATTAGTAGATGATTCGCCTAGCGAAACACGCATCACGTAGCGCACTCTTCTCTCTTAAAAGTAGAAGAAATGTATAGAAAAATGTACTTTGCGTAGTTATATGGGTCTTCTCGTCAATGCGAATGCTGTGCTTCTAAGAAGAACTTTGGCGTATGGTTTCCTCTCTTGGAACAAGTTGAAGGAATGCTGCTGCTTCCCCTGGAACATCTTTTGACTTCTCTCGTTGTTATCTGAGATACTCTCACACACTTTCTCTTTCGTCTTGGGCCACGTTTTTCGACGTCTTGTTGTGTGTGTGCATGCACGCAGGACAATTTTTGTGCGTTCCTTTAGCAGCCAGTGTTTCCTTGACTCCCGTCGCGGAAATGGAAAGGAGACGAAAGAGCCGTTTTAATGGATTATCGTATTGTATAAAAGTGTCCGCTACGCCAGAGAGTACACGTGGAGTAGAAAAAAATGGGATTGAGTACTAAATCCCTTCTCTCTAGCTGATACACTACGAACGTTTCACAAATGGGATGTAATAGAACAACGGAAAAGACGAAATGGGATCGTTGAAAAAAATCTAATGGATTTCTTTCGTAATTTGAAATCGATACAGTGAAAGATAGAAATTGAAAGGAATGCAAAGCCTGTTTTCATAGAATCCTTAATTCCTCGTAATGAACTGGATTGTTCCCAACTCAATGTCAAAAGTGAAGTAATAAGTGATAAACAATAGCAAATTGTTGTAGTTAAAAACAGGAGCTACAATGAGCGTGTGGGCAATAATAATGATGTCGCTCAAGTAGCACTTTCATGCAAAAATCTGTAGAGTTGTAATTGTCGATTTTGGACTTTACTAAGTACTATTTGATCATTAGCTGCTCACAGCAAAGCATCATTGATTTAGACTCAATTTTGAGCACGCCACAAAAATAGACTCTGATAATAGGCCGTGATCGTGATCATTTGTCGAAATCTTTTGTAATACGTAATGACTAAAGCTGTGGAAATTTTATACTCAATTTTATTGGGATTTACATCATCTAGTGAGTCAATCAGGTTTGACTCTGCTCTAAACGAGGTAAAAAAGAGGTTTGTCGTGTATTTTTGATAGAAAATGGAACTTTTAGCTACTCATGTATTTACTGTGTGTGGGATCCACACTTTTGACAAACAAAATCTCGTGTGGGATGCCTCGTGCAAGAGACCTGCAACAACGGAAAAACTCGATCTTGGCAACACGGGAAAGAGTAAATGACACTGAGCAATGTCATGTTGAATGTGAGCGTAGGTAAATACGCTGTCTTCCAGTTACATGAGAAATTACGCGCTTAGTAAAAGTATTTTTCTTTCTGGGTTGTCCTCGTGGGTGAATGTCGTGTGCCTGTTATTTTTTTGCAAATTTTGTCCTTTTCAGCTCTCTCGTATCAATTGAAATGAAAGATATAGTTCTGTATTCACCGAGTGTGTCATATCTTGTGTTAGCAAAATGGGTACTAAAATAAACTAGTAGCTTTTTGTAAAAACTCATTATGAAGGCAAAACCTCAAGTATTAATGGCACGAACCTCGAGCTTTTAAAGACAAAATAACCTACAACAAAACGTAGAGAAGTATAAGTCTAGAAAAAGTTTAACAAGTCACTGAGAGCGGAAAAGCCACACGTTTATGAATATGCGCACCTCCTCTACCTTCACGAGAAGTTTGCAGCAAAACCTCTCAGGAACGGAGACATAACCTTGACTAACGCTTCTGACATATGACCGCGTTCATCATCCCTGTCCGCAGTGTATTCTTATCGCTTCTTCTCAAGATAAGGAGTTGTTGACATTGACACTAAACTTAAAACAGAGCTCCATATTGGCGGATGTATAAATAAGATGTTCTCTTCATCATTTGGGTAACACACGAGCAAATGCTTGAGATTCAGACATGATGCAAGTTTGTAAATTCTATTTGTTCCAGAGTCTTTGGAAATGTTTTGAAGACAAATGGCCCAAGAGCTTGTCAAATAAATAGAAACAAGTCGTATTTTAAAAATTTGAAAACTTCCTTGGACCCTTTACCTTTGAGAGTTGCGAGTAGAGGGACTGCAGAAATCTAATAAAAATGTGCATATTACAGTGGAAATAAAGGAGAAGTGAATTTATTACTGCAAGTAACCTTTTCTTTACTTCCGTCTAGCTTCTCCGATACACATGGCAAGTAGTCACACCGTACTGCTTACTGTGTTTCCTGGAGAAAATTGGCAGAGTGCAGGTAGATTTAATCTTCATGAACAACATAAATCCTGCTTTACTTCACTCATTGTCAAGAACATCAGGTCGTTGGAAAGTCAAGGGTTTATTACACACCGGTGAAAGCCTCGTCACGTCGTCTGCATTCGTACTTTCTCCACATGACATTGAGACTACCTTCTAAAATTTCAAAACGACTTCACGAGTGCATTTACAGGAAAAACGGGAGCATGAGTTTGCGTACATGCGTGTGATTGTATATAATAATAGAGAAGTGCATCAAAATAATTTATTTCGCTTTATATAACTTTTGGCAGTAAGAGCTTCGCATTTTGCAAGTTTTTACGGAGCACAGCACCATTCTGATTTTGGTTTGTGCATTCTAGACGTTCCACTTGTAATTATACTTTGTCGAGACGAGGTTTGCCATTCGTCATTTTTCCCCACTTGGATTTGCATGTAATGCACGAAATTCTCAAAAAATGTCAATATATTCAACTTTGAGAAGCACTTATGCTTGAAACAATCTCCTCTTCAAGGAGTAAGAGACATAATGAACATTAAAAGAGCCCTAATGCAACGTCCACTACTGGACATGAGTTTATTTTTGTATGAATAAATGCTAAAGTTCCCTGGATTTTTGTGTACCTCTAAAACTTAACAATATGAGCATGCTTATTTTTCACACACAATAATATACTTTCAGACTGAGCTCAAATGTGTGTCGTCAGTTGTGTCCGAATTGGGGGATAAAAGGAGCGGAAATGAGGAGATTGCATGTTAACACACCGATAGATTTTTACGTAAGAGACAGGGTGGAAATAGGCTCCAGTCATGTTGTACCATTTCATTTTGAGTGAAGTTCAGCAAATTAGGTATACTATTACGTATTACGTACAAACTACTTGTTTCACACGAGAAGAAAACGTGGAGCACAGGAAAGTCACACCTGGACAAGTAAAAATCTTTATACACCGCACCGTTCTCAGGTATCATGCCTGACCTCGCCTGAGATTCATGAGTGGCGAAGAGATTTGTGCACATTCCGTTTTGGGGGAGTGCTTCACATATGAAGCTTATAAAATGTGGTCATTTATTCCAAGTTTGTGGAGAGGCTGCAGGTGGGTCTTGAGTAGTTTGAGCAGGGGATAAGCAAAATAAAAGATCTTTATCTTCAATAGCCACCTTTCCGCTCGGTTTTCTACCCAAAATATTACATTTCTCGACTCTCAGTTCTGTTTCTACATGTTGCAAATACCATGAAAGAATCGCACTGGAAGCATGCAACTCCATAAGCACATATATTCGACCTATCAATATCTGAAAGCTACCAAGAGTTTTGCATACATTAGACATTCGACTGATTGACGTCCTTCAATTCCACATCAATTTCACCGCCGCCACTATTTCTACCCTCCATAAAATCTGCATGCCATCACCACAACCCCTAAATCGTAATAATCATGCTGGTAAAAGTGTGTAATGACAAGGTGGTTTTTTCGTCAAATACTACAAAAACGGAGACGCCAACGATTCTATGAAACATGCGATGCAATTCCATCCCTCACAAAAAATCAATAGTACAGCAACAAAACGGAACGCTCACCATTTCCACATTTTCCACTAAGGTCGACAATGAAATTCGCCGACTTTTACAGAACAACAAAATCACTCTAATCCTGCACAAAAAGTCCAACTTTTTTAATCCGGCACACTTTCATGGCCGCACGTCGGTCACTGATCTTCCAGACTTCCTGAGAATTCTCTAGCAAAACATGTTTTTTTCTTGACTAATTCCACGAAAGCATTTCACAAAAAAAAGTAATATTCGGGCTGTCGTTTGAACGGTGAAGTGTAACAAAGAAAGCTTACTTTCTCCCGTTTCAAGTGGAATTCATAAGCGTCAAAAATTAAATTGTAAAACCTGGAAGCGAAGTCCGTGTTTTTTCCTTGTGCTGCGCCTCAACTCTTCGCACGAACAAAGGGTTGTGATGCGCCAGTTGGCGGCTACGAAGCGAACCATGGTGGGGGTAGGTGGGGTGAGCCAAAGCTTCGTCGACAAGTTCGCTAGGGGCAGCACCACCCCATTACGTCTCTCTCGTTGAATCAGCCGGGCTCAAAAGGGTTTCCTACAATATTTCTTGTTTGCTGTATTTTTCTACTTTTCGAGGAGACATTTACAAAAGCACAGTCTTTTTCACTCCCTTTTCATACGTGTAGATTTACATGATGTTGTATACAAGATCAGTTTTCCACCGAAAACAGGGGATTTCCTCACATCACAACATATATAGTCCCTGTCTCTTGTCATTTGCCGAGGCTCAGGACACTGGGGAAGGAGTCATTTAATTTTCTCTGGCGACCATTTCCTGTATTTAGTAACCTTGTACAGTTCCTCCTTTGTATTGATGATAACTACCATGGTTGGAGAACTCAGTTAAAAATTTGTTCCTGTGGAATGTTCGCAGTGTTTACATATCTCCGGAACTGACACCCGTACCCGGTCCGATGACATTGTTGGCGTGATTTCGGTGTGGATGGAGGGTGGAAGACTTGAGTGTGATCATGGGCGATGGAAACAGGACCCGAAGGCACTCTCAACGGATTGCGGGGAAGGATTGCTCATCAAGCCATCATAAGGATTTGCTGTCAGTGGAACAACGGCCGGTGATTTAATCAGTTGTGGAGTCGATATCATTTTGTCGTGTAATTATTGACGCTCAAAAAATCTTTGTGCAATTTGTTCGTCTCAGTTCCTGTTTCGAAGACGCTGGAGGATTTGAGAAGCAGGATGATGTAGGGAGTTGGGAACCGAAAACATTTGTATTATTGTGATTGAAGTCTATGCAATGTAAATATTGAATTACTCCGACAGCAAATTAATATGATTAATTACCACTTGCAAACAGTGACCACAAAGTATTACCTTTTTTATCTTCACCATCGTCATCACCACTTTCTCAGAGTTGTAAAGGAAACTGACTGACGAGGAAATGACCAGGGATGAAACGACAAAGCAAAAAAATAATAATTTTTATTTCCACGCAGTCAACAGTTTTGACAGTCCAGCCAGTTGTCAGATGTCCGACATTGTTGTTCGGTCAGTGTAGGGATCGATAGTTCAAATCCGCCATACATCTATGCAAAATATTATTATCAATTATTACTATTATTACGGTTAAGACGAGATTCACGTAACTGTAGGATGAGTGTTTGTGTTTGAGAGATATTTAACGCTAACTGTTAGCTGTGTAATTTCTGGAGAGAGTCTTTTGTTTCAGTGTCACTCGTCATTTTCGTGACGAGTCGTTTATTGTTTTGAGTTAGTTAAACTTTGGGCATCGCGAACCTTCGTCCATTGTGAATGTGTGTCGCGACAGTAAGTCAGTGCTCAACTATTGCTTTGTGGAGAAGTTGTGAAAATCGGTTGGAGGGTCGGCGACGAAGATGGACACGGACACGATAAACAGTCCGGATAGGAATGGGATTTCAAAGATTCGGGACTTGATTCGTCGCCAAAGACAAGAGTCCGATGGGGGTTGCGATGAGAGTTCTGAACTGGATTTCGTCTACGACGACGCAGACAATTATACCAATGAAATCTCGGAACTCTACAGCTACACAGAGGTGCCAGAGTTTCGCAAGAATTTGGCAGCTTACGACGCTGTTATGGAGAAATGGGGCATTCCTCTTCAGTGGCAGCGTCTTTCTGCGGAGGTGAGGAAGTCGGTGATTTTGCGATTGCTGAATCACTTTGAATTGTCCAGCAAGACTTTGAGAGCTGAGGCTGCTAGAGCAATTTTGTATATTGCTCAGGTATGTGGAGCATTTACACCTTTGTTGATGATTGTTTTAAACTTTATGGTTGCAAGACTAAATGTAACTAAATGTATGCTATTAAATGCAGGGATGCTGGAGTGAGGTGCAATCAGAACAGGAGCAGCAGCAGTGGACGCGGTATAACATCACGCTGTTGCTGAAGAATGGAATATTTCAAGCCGTGGTTGATTTATTAAGCTTAGAAATCGAGTACGTGAACATGCGTATACAATTAACTACATATAACCACCTCAACAAGTACAACGTCATATTGACTTACATTTTAAATCTTAGATCTGGACCGTTGGCAGTTAGAAAACCGGCGGTGAGTTTAGCAGATTCGTCTGAATTACGAGTTATTTTCAGCATTCTTTATACGATTGTGGAAACCATACGAACTAAATCTGATGAGGACAGCGAAGAATTTGAGGAGCAGAGGAAAGCGTTTAAGGCTGAATTAGGTATTTTAAATACGTATGTATGTATTCAAAATTTCCTACTCGATTGAACCGAGTAATTATTCTCCTTTATTGACTTGTAGGTCAACCGGTCAGAGACGAACTGCTTGCTGTTAAGTTGCTGAATATGGTTATCAAATTTTGCGGCGGCTCCGCCCCTCATTTTCCGATCAAGAAAGTTTTATTGCTGTTGTGGAAGGTTATTCTGTTCTCTCTTGGAGGCACCCCAGAGCTCCGCGAGTTGAAAAGTATATTATGCATTTCAAGATCAAATCGTATTGCAACGTTGTTTTCGTACATTTCCGATTATATTAAATATGGACTTGTTTTTTAAATTATAACAGCAAAGTACAGGGAATTAGCTGGTCTTCCACCTCTGAAAGAGGATACTTTAGAAGTATCAAGAAACATGAGGGCAGCTTCGCCACCGGCAAGCGCCACTGACTTAATAGATGCTCAAAATGAACGGAGAAATATACGACCGCTGAGACGGGTAAGTTTGTTGACTATTTGGTTGAAGTTTACAATTAAATCGATTTGATTTTTATGGAATTTCTATTTGACGTGAATTGCCTTATGCTTACAGAGTCTTATGAAGCAGACGAGTTTGGATGAGTCTGCGGCTTTAGACCTGGAAATGGGTGATCAAATTGAGGAAGAGATGAAAGAAATTGAGGAGAGACGAGCAATGGAAGAGTCAGGCGAACTGCCACAACCGCCCTCACCGAGACCAATGACACCATTACCTGCAAAGAACAAAGGTAAAAGTAATTGACATGAAAGGCGGCGACGCTATCAATAAGTATTGTGTAGAATTGATAATCTAAACTGATCGTTTGAACTTGAAATGGCAGGGCTTCCATGGACTCCGAAAGTGCGACAGAAGGACCTGGATGCGTTTTTGGATAATTCTAGGATGAAGTTTGTCGGATTTCCTGTTCAAGGAGATCGAAATACTTTAGCAGGGCTTCCAGCCCCAATTCACGAAGGTGTCAAGGTTTTAAAGCAGGTTGGTATTACTTGTTGAATTTTTTCTTTTGTAATTATTTTTGGCGATTGGTTGAATGTTCACTTGAAAATCCATCCAGCACATCTACGTCTCCTTAAGCGAATGGCAAATGACACGAGAAGAAGAATTGTGGAGATGCCCTTTATCAATGAAAGAAAGTGACACGGACCAACCAGCACATGGCGTCGAAGCTTTGTATGCTGCCATGTTATCCAATCTTCCACAATACATTATTGCTCTCCTCAAAATTTTACTAGCAGCTGCTCCAACGTCAAAGAGTAAATCCGAGTCAATCAACATTATGGCTGATGTGTTACCTGAAGAAATGCCGTAAGCGATAGAATATTGTTATACACTTGCTGTGATTATGACTGCGACAATGTGTGAACATTCCAACTTTTTGTAGGATGACTGTTGTCCAGTCCATGAAATTGGGGATTGACGTTGCACGCCATAAGGAAATAATCGTCAAATCTATCTCTGCCATCATTTTACTTCTCCTGAAGCACACAAAAATCAACCACGTGTATCAGTTTGAATTTATTTCTCAGCATTTGGTGTTTGCCAACTGCATACCTCTTGTTTTGAAATTTTTCAACCAAAATATCACCGCTTACATAACAGCAAAGAACACGTAAGTTACAGTTGTGTAAGAATTGTTGCGCTTGAAGACGTATTTGAAAAACATGACTTGTGTCTCTTTTCAATTAGAATTGCGCTCGCCGACTTTCCTTCCTGTGTCCTTGGTGAGCCCCCAGAGCTTACCCCTGAAAGTTTAGAGTTAGGGGAACCACAAGTCTACTGCTGGCGAAATTTATTTGCTTGCATAAACCTGCTTAGAATACTCAATAAGTTAACGAAATGGAAACACTCTCGTATTATGGTAAGTTTGACTTTATCTGCATACATACATTAGTAACCAGCATTCTTCTAGTATTTCTAATCTTCAACTCTCAATTGCAGATGCTTGTCGTGTTCAAATCTGCTCCGATCTTGAAAAGATCTCTACGTGTGAAACATCCTCTTCTCCAACTATATATTTTAAAATTACTGAAAATGCAAACCAAGTATTTAGGTAGGCAGTGGAGAAAGGCAAATATGAAAACTATGTCAGCCATTTATCAGAAAGTACGTCATCGTCTCACCGATGACTGGGCATACGGAAATGGTGAGAATATCATTGAAAGTTGAATTTATTCATCATAATGAAAAATGAGGAAGGGAATTGACAAATCTCGGTTTTCCTGAAAGATTTGGATGCACGTCCTTGGGACTTTCAAGCAGAGGAGTGCGCTTTACGAGCTGCTGTTGATCGCTTTAATAATCGACGTTATGGAGAGCCCTCAAAGGTATAATACATTAGATTCGTAAATAGTCACTATGCGATATGAATTGAGTGTCACAGCAAACAATGAATTTTTTTTACAGATTTTACCCGACTTCGAACCTGTAGACCATTGCGTCACCAGTGTGTTGGGTAGACCAGTTCATCTTACGAATACGTTCAGGGAGTACTATGAAGTGTGGTTGGAGCAGGAGGTTTTCAAAAACCCCGTGAATTGGGATGAAGTTTTGAGTTGTCCTGGCTATTTTTGAGAAAATTAGGAAACTAACTGACTATAGAAGAATATATGCAATTCTCCAATAAAGCCATAACCACGATCGAATGCAAATAACTACCAATATTCTTGTCCGGAAGCATTTCTTTTGTTCATATTCAAAGGTTAGACAGTTCAGTTAATTGTTTTTCTCAATAATTTTTAAGCATTTATTCTCATCACACTATTGTAACTAGTACGAAATTTTCGTTACAATATTGCTCTTTTCCATACTCCCTTTTCAGACGGACGCTTACACATTATGTACATATGTGGAAATGCACAATACGCTGACATTGTGCAAATATTTTTCTCGCACATTTTTACTCCCACAAAATTTCTACTTCCACCTGTAACTTATAGTGTCACACATATATCACGCAATCTTCTATTATTACATCGGCTCTGAATGTGACTTTGGCAATTACTCCTGAATCCCATGATTCAGCGTCCGAGCTCTTTGTCAACATTCCTACCAGAGGTGAGTAACACGTAACTCGGGAAAACGTTACGTCGAGAAACAATCAGTACATACTACAATATCAGAGATTACGACGTGTAATGCTCTATGAATCAGAACGTCGACATCATGAGTCATCACATCCTTGGCTTAGGAATGTGACAGTGACGCTGTGAAAACAAACGGACATCACGATGAGCCTCTCTCTAGGAGAAACATAATATTATTGCATACATACCTAGGCAGTTGACGATGTGCATGAGTTTAGTCTACAGTTTGATAGACGGCGTCTCCGATTTGATGGGAAACAGTATGCACACCTATAACCTAGCATAAAATGTACATACCAAACACAGAAAGAAGACTGCTCCTTGTTCTTGGCGAGAGTTGATCTCGCTGACGACGACCGAAGATAAACATAGGTTGCAGTTTTTTGTGCAAATTCATCTCCTCTCCGCCTGCCAAGTCCTTGTACAATGCACTTTCCACAACAGGTGAGTCCGAGTGTTTATTGAACTTGAGCTTACTACGCAGTAGTTCTTCATGAATTAACGGCCCGCCACTCTCTACCACAAACGTAGCGTTTTTATGTACGTAAGTAATCTTGAGCAGGTAAAGACGCTCTCGTGTGCTCACCATTTTTTTTTGTTCCCACACACTTGCTCACAGTCGTAAGGATTGCAAAAATGGATTTGATACATATGCATAATTGTATGCCTGTGTGGAGTAGTATTCGTTGTCATATTTTGTAGCCCGAAGCGTTCATTTCCGACCATTGTACTCTCGCTGACTCTTGCCCAAGGTCCTTGAAGCATTGGAAGTTTTTTTTGCGAATTTTCACAGATTTCGCAATTTCATCATGAGGGAAACGTTTCTCTCTCTACTCCTTACTATGATGCTTCTGCAGATGTATTGTGGACGGCGATGAAATAAACACGTCATATACTGAGCGTTGTTCCGTGTTTACTATTTATTACTTTTATATGGCTGCGCAAGTACGCGAAACAATGTAATGGCAAGCTGCTACCTGTTAATTTTTTTATTACCGGATTTCGTAACAGTTTCTTAATGTCTGATGCAAGCTCTTTGGCAGAACACCTGCCTAACTGACTGGAACATGTTTAATTTTGTTAATTAGCAGGTGGAAAAGGTGAATGTTAGAAATATGGTTGATGAGTTTGCAGAACTTTGTTTAAATTTCACGACGTGAATAAGGAAAATCAAAATTTTAAAAATGGATTCTTGTCACCTTTTATATGTTATCTAATAGCGAGCGAATGTATTTTTCCATGAATGAATAGTCATTGTATAGGTGTAAATGTAACTACAACTTCCAGTTCGGCAGGAAGTTCGTTGATAAGTTGCATATTAAATACTAATATGCAACTTATCAACGAACTGTAATTCTATTTCTAGTTTTTACATCGAATCATAGTCATGTTTATGCGTTTTGGTTCTTTGTCTGCCATTCGCTTAAATCTGTCAAGTTTCGGAGCTAATGTTGATGAATATATAACTTGGTCCGTTTTTGTTCCTCATCTTCAGTTTCACTAACATTCTAATAATTGGTGTAACTTGTTTCTGTAATTTTCCGAGAGCATGTAGCTGTATGAATTATGAATTGACCATCCATCAGATTTAATTGAATAACCTTGGCAACCCTTCCAAATAGACGTAAGCCAGCAATCTCCACCTACGATTCAATCTCATTTCCCGAGTAGAACATTTGGACGTCATTTGCATCGGCACGGTATCGGGCAATACGAGATGGCTCCGTGCTGGCGTGACCAGTTTCCGGCCACAGGCACTGTACCGGCAAGCTGTGCCGGCACTGTATTGGCTATCAATGTAAGCAACAATAAGGCAGGCGGCATACCGTTAAATCGGTAAATGCCAACAAACTACAGATATTGTGCCAGTACGGACACTGTGTGCTGCCATTGAACTTCAATCATTGATAGGTACAGGCTACACAAAGGTTTGTCAATAATGCACCAACAGTTATTTATTAACAAAATTAGCATTACTTGATCATGTACATTTTAAAAATACCCACAAAATTAAATTAAATTATATAATGCAATAGGCATTTAAGAGACTAATTTAACAACGGAACTACGTAAACATCATCTGACAAAACAATCCTAATGCATTCTTTTGTTAGATTACTATTTGATATAGTTTTCCGTTTGAAACTGGAACCTAGCTTAAAAACTCCTAACAATCCGCTTTCAAGTGGATAACCTTCAACATTTGAAATTTTAGTAAATCTACGGACTTTGACACGATCTTCTGCTGCATGATTATAAACCATACATATATCACCGGACGAAGTTAAGTAATAATTGCCAACTGTAGACTTTTCATATGCATTGTTAAACCTTGCTACGTCACTCTTAAATTCAAGGCACAACTCGCGTTCTCTAATGCGTTTAACAACTTGCGAAAGATGCCTGCAATTTGTGCGAATCATTTTTTTCAAAACTTGCATGTAATTTTCGAATTCAAATGCACTAAAATTATCCAATTTTCCAAATGTTTGCACATCTGAAATAATGTGCTG